>AYEL01062016.1:0-27965 GCA_000484575.1 Olivierus martensii
TGTTGAAATCGTGATGAATTTTTTTTAAATAGGATTAAATGAACAGGTAAAACGTATAATTTTTATTTAAAAATTTCAGCTTATTGAAAACTAGGAATGTATATAGTTTAAATATTTTAAATATGATTTTTAAGTTAATATTTAAGATTTGTAATAAACCTTAAATATGAATATAAAAATAAAATAATAGGAATTTTATATTAAAATTTTTTTATGAATTCAGTATCTCGTATATTAGAAATTATTTCGAATATAATTAAGTATAAATATTGCTACGTTAAAAAAATTGGGGATTTTAAATCAAACTAATTATTCTCAATAATTCCATACAGAAAAAAAAATAAAATTTAACAAAACTATTTTTGATTTATCTGTAATTTTTCATTTCGTGTCAGTGATGATGATTATTCTCAAGAGAATAACTCTTAGATTAACGAATTACATTTTGTAACACTTAATGTTGAAAAATTTAGAATTAATAAAATCATTTAAGTATCAAATAAAATTGAATGTTTTAACTAATTAAATGTTTATCATACGATTATAATATCAAAATATTTTTTAATAATAGGTTACAGTAATAGTTGTTAATAGTTTCAAGAATAAATATCCAAACTTTTCTTTAAAAATTATTACTTATAATAGAGAATAATATTTATAAGAACTATAAAAAAAATTCATATAAATAAAAATTTACTGAAATGTTCAATTTATTTTTCTATTTAGATATTTTCGCACATATTATTGCTCTATATATATATAGTGAATCGTGGAAAACGATAAATTTTGTTTCCTACCCTAAAACTTGTATTAAATTTGAATATTTTCGTTTCATATATCAATCACTTATACTATCAAGGATTTTGCATATATAACATAGCAAAAAGGGAAAAGCTAAAGTAGAAAATTTTTTAAAAAGTTTATATCTCACCCCGAATAATTGAAGTAAGATGTTTTGGATGGTACGAATATATTTTATATAATACATAGTTCATGTTAGCTGTTTTAAAACTTATGTTTAAGCATGAGTGTGTCCTTTTATGCTTATAAAGTTAATTAAAATTTTAAGTTTTTATAAGAGTCTGTAAAACATTTTATATAGCACAAATTAAACCTTTATTTATTTAATAAACCTTTCATTTATTTCAGGGAAATAAGTGTTTTAGATATAGTATAGTTTTATATTTGTATAAAAGGAAAGGAAAGCGGCTATAAGCCTATTCTGATAATTTCCCCATACACTAAAATAATTTGAAAAACTTTTTACATTTAAATTTATAGAGCCTGCGGAAGGCGGTTCGAAGGGCGAACGTGAATAGGGGCGCTGTGCGGGTGCCCATTCTTAGACTCCCCTAGATAGAGTACCGCATTCGGCCGTCATTTTATATCTTCCTGCCGATCGATAATCACGGGTAACTTTATGGAAAATAAACCATAATGCTGTTTTTCTTTTCTGATTTATAAATACAGTAGTTGCTTACCTGACTAACGAAGATCGTATTTGATAAAACTTTTTTCCTCCTTCTAATATTTTGTAGCTACTTCTTATCTCTACTTTCTTTTACCTTGCGACAAAGGAAAGAATCTATGACCCTTTTCTGTTCGATTATAACAATTTACAGCACTAAAACATGTTCTTAAAAATAACCAGAAAGTTTATGAACGCAAGAATAATTCCCTATCTAACAGGATATAAAATGGCCGATCTGGCGGCATCTGGTGGCGCAAAGGAATGCGGTCATTTTATATCCTCCTGCCGATCGATAATCACGGGTATACTCTATATATATCTAGGGACTCTACCCATTCTAATGTGTATCTGTTGGCGGAATGGCCGCGTGGTAAACCTTTTGTTCACCACTTTGGAAGATCCGGGTTCAATTCGCGTTCTTCACCTCCATTTTTTTCAGGAGGGGCCCATGCCTGGCCCGTTGAATTTCATCCTTCAGCCTTTGTTAACCCCACAAGATGGAAGATTGAATCTGCAGACTGGAAGTTTTTTACCAGCCTCGCTTCAATAACTGCAGACATGGTTGAGATTCCAGATATCGATGATGCAGTTGAAACTGACAGTGTGCATCATAGAGGCAGCTGAAGACTCTATTCGTAAAACTTCAGCAAGATTTCGCAAACATCATAGACATTGGTGGAACCACGACTGTGAGGTGGCCCACAAAGACAAAAGGCATGGGGTATTTTCCGCCGCTACCCCACTCAGAGAAATCTAATTGCCTTCAAACGTGCAAAGGTCAACTTTCGAAAGATACGACGTCAGAGCCAAACAGATTCTTGAAGAAGGTATGTATCCTCGATCACATCCTCTACTAGTTCCAAGGTGGTATGGAACTTTTCCGTAAGATCAATGGGACAGCTACATTCCAATCAATTTCCATGTTCGAACATAACGGTGTAATTGTCAGCAACTATCAGGATATTGCTAATCTGCTCGCCTCCACATTCTCTTCTGTTTCTAGCAGTAGCAATTACCCTGATTCTTTTCGATCTATAAAGTCGCGTGTCGAAAATGCTCTCTTGAAACCACTATACTTGGACTACAACACCCCTTTTACAATGGTCGAGCTTAACACGTCTGCACCGTTCTGGCAATATCGTTGTAGGTCCGGACTCCATCCACTACAGCATGTTGAAACATCTTTCGCCAGATTCTCTTTCTAACATCTTGTTCCTCTTTAATCGAATCTAGGCAGAGCATGTGTTCCCATCATCCTGGACTAGAGCTATTATCATTCCCTAAATCAGGAAAATATATAGACCCACTATACTTGGACTACAACACCCCTTTTACAATGGTTGAGCTTAACACGTCTGCACCGTTCTGGCAATATCGTTGTAGGTCCGGACTCCATCCACTACAGCATGTTGAAACATCTTTCGCCAGATTCTCTAACATCTTGTTCCTCTTTAATCGAATCTAGGCAAAGCATGTGTTCCCATCATCCTGGACTAGAGCTATTATCATTCCCTAAATCAGGAAAATATCCCAAGAACCCTTCTCATTATACTCATTACACCAATCGCTTTGACTAGTTGCCTTTGCAAAATCCTCGAACGTATGGTGAACTACCGCTTAGTATGTTGTTTAGAAAAATTTGGCCACATTTCATTACCAGAGCGGATTTCATTCTTTCCGGAGCACAACAGGCAATTCGATACGCCTTGAGACATCTATTTGAGAAGCCTTCGTGAGACGCGAACATCTGGTTTCCATTTTTTTTTTGACATTGGCTTATGATCGGGCCTGACGTTTCCGCATTCTCCGCGACCTTCACCAATGTGGTTTGCGTGGGAACCTACTGATATTCATCAGGAACTTTTTACATCGTCGTTCCTTTCAGGTCCGAATCGGTTCAATTTTATTTATTCCCCATATACAGGAGGAAGGTGTCCCTCAAGGCTCTATTTTAAGTGGCACATTGTTTTAAAAATTAATGGTATCACAGCTTGCTTACCCTCGGCTGTGAAGTGCTCCTTATATGTTGACGACTTCCAAATCTCCTGCTAGTCCACAAGCATGAGGCTTATCGAGAGACAGTTACAGACTGCTTTAAACCGGATCAATAAATGGGATTCTAAGAATGGGTTTTCATTTTCGCCACACACAACACATCCTGTGTTCACTTCTGTCGGCGACGTGGCTTCCATCCAGATCCGGAGGTCTTCCTAAGTGGCATTCCCATTCCCATCGTAAATGAAGCCAAATTTCTAGGTATCATCTTCGACCGAAAGCTCACTTTCCGTCCCCATCAATAAATGGGATTCTAAGAATGGGTTTTCATTTTCGCCACACACAACACATCCTGTGTTCACTTCTGTCGGCGACGTGGCTTCCATCCAGATCTGGATGTCTTCTTAGGTGGCATTCCCATTCTCATCGTAAATGAAGCCAAATTTCTAGGTATCATCTTCGACCGAAAGCTTACTTTCCGTCCCCATCTCCTCCATCTGAAGGGATGTACTAGATCCGATCTAAGCTGGACTATGGATCGGTCATCTACGGTTCTGCAAGAGAGTCTACTCTGCGGATGTTAGACCCCATTCACCATCAGACACTTTGTTTGTGCACTGGGGAGTTCCGCACATCACCAATCCAGAGTCTGTATGCATTTGAACCTCCACTTTCCATCAGGAGGAAACAACTGTCTATTACTACACTAAATTGAAGTCTGTCAAGTACCAGACACTTCGTTTGTGCACTGGGGCGTTCCGCACATCACCAATCCAGAGTCTGTATGCATTTGAACCTACACTTTCCATCAGGAGGAAACAACTGTCTATTACTACACTAAATTGAAGTCTGTCAAGTAATCCTGCATGGCACAGTGTTTTCGATCCCATTTTTCCTATATGCTTTGCTGCTCGACCTTCATGTGTTCCTTCGTTTGGTCTGCGAATGCAAGAATTACTCAATGAGGTCGATATTGATGTATCAACCATATGTAAATCTGAACACCTCTCCGTTGCTCGTTGGGACTTCTCCCGCATAGCGGTGGATTTTAGACTTCGATCTCATCCTAAGGATTCCACCCCAGACTGTGTTCCAGCATCTCTCTGCAGATATCCACCAACTGAACGCAGACTTTGTTTCTATTTTCACGGATGGTTCCAAATCCGATGGCCATGTGGGATCTGCTTTTGTCTGCGATGACGAAGTCCTGTCTGAGCAGTTATTCCCACTGGCATCTGTGTTCACTGCAGAGATTTATGCTGTCCATCTTGCATTAAAACATATCAGGACAAAAGGCCACCGTCGCAGTGCGATTTATTCCGACTCATTGAGTGTACATTGCAAGCATTTATCTCGTGGAAGTCTTCCCCACATCCACTCGTTTCAATTATTCGCAGGCTTCTATCTCGTTTGTCATCCCAGGGATATGTTATCAAGTTCTGCTGGAATGAACTGGCTGACATCGCTGCCAAGTCGACCACTCCGAACAACTTCCATCCTTTGTCAGTCCCGTACGTGAATTTAAAGTTCGTTATTAAGCAGAAGTTATTGCTCTCATGGCAGAATATGTGGGATAAGCAAACAAATAACAAGCTTCAAGAGATTAAACCGCTGATTAAGCAATGGGATTATAACCATTGTAGGAACAGGAGAGAGGAGGTCGTCTTAGGAAAACTTCGTATTAGGCACAGTCGGCTCACCCATAGATATCTTCTAATTGGTGAAGACCGGCCTGAATGTGATCGTTGTCATTGTGTCCTTACATTTTAATGGAATGTCCGTACTTTACAACGGAACGTTGCCTTCATTTTAAATCTTCCAATTTAAATCTAACAACCCTTATTGGTAGTTTTTTTAATTGTTCCTTGCTTTTTTGAGGAATATTTTCGTTATCTGTTATATTTAGTTTCACTCGAGGATCTCTCTAATGGCAAAATACCATTACCAAATTTCATAAAAATCTGCTAATTAGTTCAAAAGTTTTATCAGTGAGGATTTCAGGTGGGGGTTTTATGATATGATATATATATTTCAGGTGGGGGTTTTAGATAAGCGAAGCTTATGATTTCATAAGCCTCGCTTTTCTTTCGGAAAGAAGGCTAAATAATAATCTCATAATGATATATATATTTCAGGTGGGGGTTTTAGATAAGCGAGGCTTATGATTTCATAAGCCTCGCTTTTCTTTCGGAAAGAAGGCTAAATAATAATCTCATTTATAAAAGTTTATTCGGAAGACAGTTTGATTTATTACCTGTTAAAAGTATGTATTTGAGAGCAAAATAGTCAGATTTTATAATTGTCTAACATATTTTAAGACCGTACGTGCAAATAAAATAAAATATATTTTTTTTTTATTTTATTATGCAAGAGAAAATTAAACTATTATTTTCTCTCTAATTTAAAATAAAAAAAAATTTTTAATTCTTTAATGTGCACAGTAATAGTTATTTACAATGATAAATAAAATTTTAATTAAGCGGAACAAAGAAATTTAATAAAACGAGAATTATATTGGATTTATTATATTTGCTTTCCTGTTTAGTAAATAAGTAGTACGGTTTGTATTGCCGAGACGCAGTCTATCGATCTATGACGTAAAGCAAAATCTCCTTTCTAGCAAAGCAGGGATGAAGGGAACCGTGTGACTGTCTAGTTGGATGCGACTATGTTTCATTTTCTTTCTGCAGTTATTTTTGTAATGTCATTTTCGTTTAGATAACAGTGAAATTCGTCCATTTTCAGGTAAGACTACCACCAATGAAAATGTAAGGAAAGCATGAATACTTAACAATCTTAAAACGTCGATAAATGAATTTATAAAATATTAAAAGTATCCTAATAATTTCTCTTTGTTCTTGCAGCAAGCACATTTTGTTTACTGTCGTAACGTAGTAAAAAATAGTCCAGTTTCTGTTGAAATATGGAGAAAACATCAAACCGATTTAATTTAACCGCTCCGCAATGCAGTTACATCTTTTTATTAGATTATTAAACATTTAACTCTTAAAATGGTTTGTCCTATGAAAAACACGGAAAAATTCCGATAACGCAGGTTTCAATCATTGATAACTTTCAAAATTTACGATGGTTTTGAAGCAGGTGGTAATAAAATGTTGATGAAAGAGACCCTTCAAATATTATTAATTGATGCTGAATTTCCAATGGTTTTACTTTCTTATGCTAGCGATAATACTGGCTGGCTTTTAGTATTGACCGGTTTATGTCGACGACCTACAAAATGGTGACGCTCTTCCACATCCTCTCTATGCACTAAAGCCTGCTTTTGGCTCGCCGAGTAAAAAATAAGTGGGCTTAAAAGGAATATATTGTGTTTTTAACGTTTGTTCGTTTTTTTCTAGGTTACGAAAACGAGGACTGGTTTATTCAAACTCCTGTTCTTCCAGTTGACGAGGACCTTGATCTGAGTCCTGACGTTATTGAAGAGACGTTGAGATACTTCGGTAAGGATATAGTTTAATTACCATATAAAAAATGTGTGCATTTTTTAATATTATTATTAAGTTTTATTATTTGTTTGTTAGTGGAATTTTTTTAATATTCTATAAATGATTAACTAAAAATAATTTTGAAATTAAATTTTATTTCAAAATTGAAAATATTATGGGTTTGTTATAGGGTTAATTTTTTTTTTACTTATATATCATTATTTATAGAAGGAATTATTATTAAAGAAAGTTAAAATATTCCAACCTTGTCATACATTCCAATTTCTTCTAAAATAAGATCAAGTCATTCAAACAACAGAGAAAATACTTTCTCCTCGTGTAGCCGGAAAACAACACTTTCGAAAATGGTTGTTCTTTCCCAAAATTCCTATGGATCCACCTAAGAAGTCGACAAAATATCTTTCAGGTGGGGATACCTATTTCAAAGAAATAATACCTACACCGTCTTGCCCCGTGGCCCCGTCTTGCACCACCTTCCCCTATATTATATATAACATTATCATCTGCTGATGAAATTGATTTTCATTAGAATTTTTATATATAATGCTCAATATTCTTTCAAAAATGCATCGCAAAATGCAAATAAGCAATTACTGGTATATATTACATAATAATAATAATGTAACAACTGTCTATAAAAATAAAGCTTTCAATTTTTTTAAGATTAATTTTAAATTCTTGTAACCCATAAACTTGTTAAATTTTTATATATAACATTATCATCTGCTGATGAAATTGATTTTCATTAGAATTTTTATATATAATGCTCAATATTCTTTCAAAAATGCATCGCAAAATGCAAATAAGCAATTACTGGTATATATTACATAATAATAATAATGTAACAACTGTCTATAAAAATAAAGTTTTCAATTTTTTTAAGATTAATTTTAAATTCTTGTAACCCATAAACTTGTTAAATTTTTCTACAGAGATATTTTAATTTTGAACAGAAAGTTATACAAATCATGAAATTCTGGTTAAACTATAGATAAAATAATTCATATTTCTTATAAAAAAATACCAAAAAATGCACGTGTATTATAAATAATAATGAAAATTTAATATTTTTCATAATTTTATATACAGAATATATTATAATAATGTGTATAAAATTGAAATTCTGTTATTAGAAAGAACAAATGGTAATAATATTTTGTATTACATATTAATTTTTTTTGTTGACTTTATTTTTTTTTAATTTAATAATCACAATTTACAGTGATTTAATAATTGTACAGCATTAATTTATATGAATAATTTAATATGGATAAATTTCATTTTTAATGATCGTCGTTGTAGACATTAGTGATGTTTTATCATCTCACCAATCAGTATTTTATGACATGTTTTCTGCAATAATATTTTCCACTGCTATAAAAAAATCATATCGATATTTTGAATGTAAAATATTACTTTTCAAAATAAAACAAAAAAAAAAAAAATTCATGAATTTAAATTTATGCTTCAGGGACGTGCCAAGATAGATATGTAATAAATTATACAAACGAAAAACAAGATGAGAATGCCTTTATGTAATTTTTTTAACATATATTTTTTTATACATTTATATTTTTTGAATAAACATATTTAAAGATCAACTTATTTATATATTTGAAAATTGATAATATTAAATTAATAAATATACAAATTAAAAAAAAAATGCGTAGAATTATAACATATGCATTGTTGTAATATATAAATGCATGTTTGCAGTAATTTAATATTTGGTGATATTGCAAAAGTTAATTACATATTATAGTTAATAAACCCTTTCCTGTGATTTATTTTTCAGATGCGATATCCCAAAAATATTTTTGATATCCGCTCTTTATTACAGTATTTGAATTTTTGACCAATAAATTTTAAACAGTTTTTATGAAATATTTAAATACAAAAATTTTTAATCGATGATAAACAGGTTTTGCGTTGAAAACGTATTTCTAAATTATTTATCTTCTAAATTATTGATAGTCTTATAACAGTTGAGTAACTTTATAGCAATAAAATAAACACTGTATAAATATTGCTTATTTGAGACTTAAGCATGCTGTTATATATATATATTATTATTATTGTAATTAATATAAAAGTTTCAAAAGGAAGTCATTTTGTTTAGATAGGTTTGGAAGATTTTTGCTCACTTTTGATCATCATATTTCAAACGCATTAAATTATGTAATAATCCGAAGTTCTAAATTTAAGATTGTAAAAATTGATGATATAAATTTTTCTTGATTTCAATTTATTTACAGTATTATTTTTCATTAGACTTGTCTTGTTTTTGTTTTAATGTTTGTCAAACTCGTATGTCTTGTAAATCCATAATAAAGTGAAGCGATTGATTTTTTAGTGTTATATTTATTCAGTATGTCTAAATAAAAATCGATTGACACTATAATATTGAAGGTAACCAGGTTACATCATTGCTCTAAAGGGAAATTCAATAAGCTTGTTACTTCATTCGAATATTTTTTGTGTTAAGGACATTGATATAAATAATTTTGTTTTTAAACAAATTTTGAATGATATATTGTGTTTGTGAATATCTCGCTTATTTGTTATTTTTATAATTTCCTCTGATATTAGAAATTCGGAGTATTGTATCAGAGTATCACATTTATAATAAAAATGGATAAAAGTTGTCAATATTTAAAATAAATAATATATATTATAAATAATTATGGTATATTTTATTTGCGTTTTGTTAAATATGTATAAATTACAATAAAATATCAAACCAGAATTGGATTCATATACTATAATAAATTTCAAAAGTCGAAGAAGGAAAGATGGATGATTTTGTTTCAAACTAATGCAGAATCAGAAATTATCGATAATTTAAGATCGTAAGTCTTCCCATTTAACCAGATGTAGATAAATTAAAATCTTAAAAATTAAAAGTGACGAATTTACTTTCATAAGTTTCGTAATGTTATATGATAAATAATTTTTTAATTTTTCGATTTGGTGTGATGATAATTGATAAATTTGAAATGATAGCAGTTTTTATTTTTTCCGAATTATGTGCGTATTGTGACCTTGCATTCTTTATTAATTAAAATATCCAGCTTAAGGGGAACCGTTCCAAGATAACATTTCAACTTTTGTCTTATTATGGAACTAGAATTAGAATCACCTGCCGTCTTGCTACATATATATCCTGCAATACATATTAAATAACTAAGGTCTGTTAGCAATAATACTATAATATTTTGCTTATTTAGTGATTTATATTTCTGAAACGAATCAATTTATCGAATTTAAAGTTTCTATTACATAATATGTAGATATAATCTTATTGGTAAATGTGAAATAGGCCTAATTATTGAATAATATGTTCCTATTTCGGCATATTATCTCTTCTGTTGCTATTATAATTTGACATATGCTAATTATACGAATTTAAAGTGCATATCCGTGAATATTTAAAATTAACTGTAACTATTATTTGTATTATTTCATGTTAAATTTATATGTAAAAAAAAAGTTCATAACTTCTGCTATACTGGAAGATAACAAAAACAAACGAATGTAGCACATCGAAAACGTTACCGTTTAATTCTTGTTTGCTCTGCTAAATAGTGCTACATTTCGTTTGTTTTTGTAAATCTGTGTGTTTCAAATAAAATCTTTTTATTAATTTATTACAATTTTTTTTTTGTGACATACCTCCACTCTAGTCACAGCATACCGGTTGGGAAGCACTGATTTATGTTATACTCGAGCTGAATTTTCAATCTGCCAATAAAAATTCAAATAATAATCAGTTTTAAAATGGGCTTAAGCAATTGCGTATCAAGAACTGAGTGGGCTGCTGTGGAAACGAAATTAATGGGCCCTTAATCATTAAGAACATTTAGTATCTTTGTATATATGGTACTAACTTAGTGCTTTTTTTCACTAAAAGTTTTATTTTTATTAGAAGTATAGAATTGGTTTACTATTTTTATAGAATTTGTTTTTACAATTTATAATTTGTGTGTTTTTCCGTGAATTAATAAATATTCTTTTCTAATTTATTTAATATTTACTTTTAATATGATTTCTTATAGTGAAAGCTTTCTCTTCATAGGCACTTGTCCGTCACGCACACGCACACAGCACACAGCAACCCCGATTGTTACACCACTGGGTCTAAGGAATTTATTTCTACCAATTATCAATTTAGTCTCATTCATTTCTAGACTATTTTTTGTGACGGATCAATATTTAAATAGATATTTCAATTTGACATCCGAAAACAAATTAAAAATGTGTTTATCCTTCAAAATAGCTTATCTGCAAGCAATAATTACAGTATTTACGGGTAAACTATCACGAACGAGAAACGCATTATTTCCGGGTATAAAATTCGTCAAAAATGAGGTTTGGAAATACAAGAATTTATTTATTAATTTATTACAGTTTTTTTTTTGTGACATACCTCCACTCTAGTCACAGCATACCGGTTGGGAAGCACTGATTTATGTTATACTCGAGCTGAATTTTCAATCTGCCAATAAAAAAAACCAGAATTGGATTCATATACTATAATAAATTTCAAAAGTCGAAGAAGGAAAGATGGATGATTTTGTTTCAAACTAATGCAGAATCAGAAATTATCGATAATTTAAGATCGTAAGTCTTCCCATTTAACCAGATGTAGATAAATTAAAATCTTAAAAATTAAAAGTGACGAATTTACTTTCATAAGTTTCGTAATGTTATATGATAAATAATTTTTTAATTTTTCGATTTGGTGTGATGATAATTGATAAATTTGAAATGATAGCAGTTTTTATTTTTTCCGAATTATGTGCGTATTGTGACCTTGCATTCTTTATTAATTAAAATATCCAGCTTAAGGGGAACCGTTCCAAGATAACATTTCAACTTTTGTCTTATTATGGAACTAGAATTAGAATCACCTGCCGTCTTGCTACATATATATATATATCCTGCAATACATATTAAATAACTAAGGTCTGTTAGCAATAATACTATAATATTTTGCTTATTTAGTGATTTATATTTCTGAAACGAATCAATTTATCGAATTTAAAGTTTCTATTACATAATATGTAGATATAATCTTATTGGTAAATGTGAAATAGGCCTAATTATTGAATAATATGTTCCTATTTCGGCATATTATCTCTTCTGTTGCTATTATAGTTTGACATATGCTAATTATACGAATTTAAAGTGCATATCCGTGAATATTTAAAATTAACTGTAACTATTATTTGTATTATTTCATGTTAAATTTATATGTAAAAAAAAGTTCATAACTTCTGCTATACTGGAAGATAACAAAAACAAACGAATGTAGCACATCGAAAACGTTACCGTTTAATTCTTGTTTGCTCTGCTAAATAGTGCTACATTCGTTTGTTTTTGTAAATCTGTGTGTTTCAAATAAAATCTTTTCATTAATTTATTACAATTTTTTTTTTTTTTGTGACATACCTCCACTCTAACATAAATCAGTGCTTACCCGGTTGGGAAGCACTGATTTATGTTATACTCGAGCTGAATTTTCAATCTGCCAATAAAAATTCAAATAATAATCAGTTTTAAAATGGGCTTAAGCAATTGCGTATCAAGAACTGAGTGGGCTGCTGTGGAAACGAAATTAATGGGCCCTTAATCATTAAGAACATTTAGTATCTTTGTATATATGGTACTAACTTAGTGCTTTTTTCACTAAAAGTTTTATTTTTATTAGAAGTATAGAATTGGTTTACTATTTTTATAGAATTTGTTTTTACAATTTATAATTTGTGTGTTTTTCCGTGAATTAATAAATATTCTTTTCTAATTTATTTAATATTTACTTTTAATATGATTTCTTATAGTGAAAGCTTTCTCTTCATAGGCACTTGTCCGTCACGCACACGCACACAGCACACAGCAACCCCGATTGTTACACCACTGGGTCTAAGGAATTTATTTCTACCAATTATCAATTTAGTCTCATTCATTTCTAGACTATTTTTTGTGACGGATCAATATTTAAATAGATATTTCAATTTGACATCCGAAAACAAATTAAAAATGTGTTTCTCCTTCAAAATAGCTTATCTGCAAGCAAAAATTACAGTATTTACGGGTAAGCTATCACGAACGAGAGACGCATTATTTCCGGGTATAAAATTCGTCAAAAATGAGGTTTGGAAATACAAGAATTTATTTATTGAATTTAGACTAAAACAAATTGTGGAACAAATTTCTCATAGGGAGAAAAAGTTTAACTATTAAAATTACAAAAAAAAAAAAATTATTTTTAAAATGCAAACATTATTTGAATTATTTTGTTTTGTATTGAAAAATTAAATTCAAATATTGTAATCTGTAATTCATCATTAGAAAAAATTTGAAAATATTTTTAAACGAAAAGAAAATCGAATAATATTTAGATTGAATATCTTTGTAAGTTTTTTTTTTATCTTTTTTATAGGAATCATTTTTTGAAGTAAACTGACGAATAAACCCAAAATTCTTAAGTCTTAGGAGAATTTTACTCAATAGTGTCAAAATTAAATTTGTATATTAAGTTTTAACAAAAAAATATTCAGTAAAAAAAGTGTCTTAAGTCTTAGGAGAATTTTACTCAATGGTGTCAAAATTAAATTTGTATATTAAGTTTTAACAAAAAAATATTCAGTAAAAAAAGTGTGTGTATTGCATTTATCACATGTTGCCTTTATATAACTAATTAAAGAACTTTAACGTAATAATAGTGATGACGTCTAGTTGCATTTTATTTACTAGAATTAGAATATGATCACTGGTATTGAATTTTTATTTTAAATTTCTTCTGATTCCAGTTTGATTATTGGCATAATTCATCTGTCACATGTTCGTGACTTCATCATCCCCAAGAAAATTTTTATGGCATTAACAATGGAATGAACAATGTTTTTTATAGCTGATGTCTTAATAATCATTCTTTTTGATCGGTTCACAAAACTCTCATAAAATTCAACATTGGAATATTATTATTAATGTATTTTATTCATATTTTTAGCCATTCATACACATTTTTATGAAATGTGGCATGCCTAAGTTAAATTAATCTATAAAGCAAGTTCTGGAAAGAATTAATCCCTTCCTTTCCATGTCTTTTATTTTGGAATCATTGAAGATACAAGATTAAATTCATCGTTGCAATTATCATCAATGACATAATCTATTGAATGTTATAAAAATCTATTACAGTTCAGTTATTACAGGGATATTTCAGAAAATTTGAATATTCGCATTTTTAAACTGATGAATCTAGAATTAATTCTTATTTAAAATTTCATTTTAATCGTCTGAACACCTTTTTAAATTTTATAAATTTCCATCAATTAGTTGTAAAAAATTCTTAGAGAAATCTCGTTTAAATTTGAATCCCTACTATTTTTTAAATGGTTGCAGTTAATCGGTGTATGATCGAGATCATCTGTTAATTTTTATAAAAATCCAATGAATAGTTCAGGAGAACTATTCATTGGTTTTTTTGTACTGTATTAAAAAAGTATCTCGGAAGTTTGAACATTTCTAAATGATGATGATGCATCATATAACTCTCCAGCAATCAACTTTTACTTTTAGGCCTCGCGCCCACATGCAATTATCAGTTGGTTAACAATTTAATTACAGGAATGAGAACAAATGACTGCTATGGGACTGCGCCCACTATAGTCGACGACAGCATCATGAGTCAGTATTGAGTGCATGGGGAAAGTTAACGTTCGTTTGTGTCACTACGCAAGACTGTATAGTTCACTAAACTGATCACGAAATTACAGTAAATTGCCATTTAATCGCAACAATTAGATACAGCATCATGAGTCAGTATTGAGTGTTTGGGAGAGTTGACGTTCGTTTGTTTCACTATATAGTTCACTAAACTGATCACGAAATTACAGTAAATTGCCATTTAATCGCAACAATTAGAGAGTTTTCAGGAAGAATAATATGATTTTATTAAGGTTATTTTGCAACAAAACGATCTGTTATAAATATATCCCGCAAAGTTTTCTATCACATTTTAACAATGCGAAAATATGCACACTTCCCGGAAAGGATGTCTTCTTACTGGTGGTATTACCCTTTAAAACTAAAATCGACTGTTCCGCGCCTTAATACACGGTTACAAACTTGTGAATAGACTGCTCCCATACACTCAATACTGACTCATGATGCTGTCGTCGACTATAGCAACTGTTTTCTTGGCGGACTAAACAATAGGAATCGTTTGTTCTCACTCCTGCAATTATAGTCGACCGACTGGTAATTGCACGTGGGCGCGAGGCCTTAATGATAGAATATTGCTACTAAATTTCATGAAAAACTACTCATTAATTCAAAATTTATTAATAGAGAGAGAGCGAGCTTAACGACAGCATCGGAAGTCAGTATGTGTCTATGGGAGCGATGTATTGCCACGGTATTAATGCGGGCTCGGACCAATCGATTTCGATGTAAAAGGTAACTGCGTCAATAAGAACGGTATTTATTTTTATGTAATCGTGCGTCTGGGTTTTCAGTTTTCAATTTGGAATAAACATTCAATGCAATTTGCTTCGTTTGTCAGCTAATCATGCTGCCTTTCGAGAACGATCTAAAATTACAACTCTTCGCCAATTTAGTACCCAGTAGAATCGATTGGAATCCTCAAAATATCATTGCGCATCTGATCATTGTATATATCGGGTTAATATCGTAATTTTATTCGAAGCTCATAGCGTATTTGTCAAAATTGTCATTATTTTATGGCAATTTACTGTAACATCGCGAATAATTTAGTGGACTGTATTAATGACGTAGTGATATAAATGAACTTCGGTTCTTCCATAAGCTCAATACTGAATTCCGATGCTATCATCAAGTATAATTAAATGATTTTAGGCTTCATATTCCTTCGCAAATAAACTAAAAAATTATACTGAAAAAAATATAACCTAAAAGTTTTATGATTTTAATTTTTAAAATACGAGTAGTTTGCTGCTAATAAATTTTATTAAAAAAATTGCAAACATTTAGTACAGTATAGGAAATGAAATTGATTTCTCCATTTAGCATAATTTCAAATACTGATTTTTCCATTTTTGATTTCGTAATATGCATTGAGATTTTTTTATATAGAACTACATTTAATTCTCTATTAAATCAGTATTATAACTGAAAGGATGGTAGTAATTAAACGTTGTCAAACATGAAAAATGAAGTTATAATACGTGCCAAGAAAAAAAAATCAAGCAGACACTAATGTGATCCAACTACCGTATTACAATTCATTTAATAATTTTTAGAAAATTGTGATAAATTCTACTACAAGATTTTTTTTTACTGCTTAATCTTTTTCTCTCTTGATCGTTTATAAGTCTAGTATATTTGATGATAAATAATTCTTTGTCATTGCTACTATTTTCGAGAAATGATAAAATGATATAAAACAAACTAAAATAAAATTTATGATTGTTATTTTTGTAAATGATAATTTCCCAGAAGTTATGAACTATTGTAGGATTTATGGAAGAGTTTAAGAAATTGAATTTAAATTTTATTTAATTTAAAGGAATGTTTTATATATGACCATAAATTTTTGACATAACGGATATTATTGTAGTTTCTGCTTAGGAAGAAGAAAAATTTAGTGAATTTGTGTTTAATTACGGTAATCATTAATTACTATGTTAAAATTTAATTTCTTTTAGAATACCTAGATATAATATTTATTCATTTTCATAATAATCTTCATAATTATATTTTAACTATATTTAACTAATCTATTATACAATGCGGTCTAAAACAATTTAATAATTATATAACTTAGTAATTAATAATAATTTATTCAAAAGTACAGTCAAATCTCTGTTCACGAACCTCTCGGATTACGAACAGTTCGGTTTACGAACAAATTTTCCGAACACAAAGCGTCTCGAATGAGGTACTGTGTATAGAGTTATGAACACGCAAGCCGTCATAAACATTTTCTATGATAATGCCATATGTCACTTTAGAAACATTTTAAAATGTAGAGAAAAACAAATCCCATTGATAACTTTTTAGTGAGACAGAGGCCCATTGGGTCTGAAATTCGATTTACGAACAAATTTTCCGAACACAAAGCGTCTCGGATGAGGTACTGTGTATAGTTATGAACACGCAAGCCGTCAACATAAACATTTTCTATGATAATGCCATATGTCACTTTAGAAACATTTTTAAACGTAGAGAAAAACAAATCCCATTGATAACTTTTTAGTGAGACAGAGGCCCATTGGGTCTGAAACAGAATTGTGAATGATGCCAAGAGACAGAAAAAAGAGAATTCCCTTCCAAATAATAACATTTCACTTCCTCACCACCTTCCACTTATGCCGTCAACTCTCCTCCATGCAGGTACGGTTAAACTAAATTAAGTTTTCGTCTATATTTGATCTACTTAGTCATGTTTATCTTTTTTTGTGCTAGATTTAATGGTTTCCATTGATTTTGTGTTTACAACAGTACTTTGCGCACAAGTTATTAAGTTTAAATAGGCAGTCATCTTAGGTCCAGGAACGGATTAAATCATTTTACATTAATTCCTAAATTAAGTTTTCGTCTATATTTGATCTGCTTAGTCATGTTTATCTTTTTTTGTGCTAGATTTAATGGTTTCCATTGATTTTGTGTTAATAACTTGTGCGCAAAGTACTGTTGTAAAGTTTAAATAGGCAGTCATCTTAGGTCCAGGAACGGATTAAATCATTTTACATTAATTCCTATGGGGAAAATAGTTTCGGTTTACAAACGATCTTCAGAAACAAATTAAGTTCGTGAACTGAGGTTTGACTGTATTAGGTGATCGTTTTAGTAGCCATCTGAGATAAATTTGATTAAACTAAGTACGTACACTATATATAAAACAAATGAACTGAAATAAATATTTTATAATGTATTTAACTGATATAAGAATATAAAGTAATCCCTTTTTTATAATTTTAATTGTCAGGTATTTTGGCAATTTTTTTTGCGTAAAATAAGACCAAATATGGACATTGTAATTAATATTTTGCCATAACATCTGATAGCTATGATACGAAAACCGCAATTCTATTGATAAAGCGTGAATTATACTTTAATCAATTGATAGCTGAAAAAAATGGAAATAATAATGATAATTTCTCTAACATTCCTTAACAATCAAATAACCAAAATATATTTTTGATATTCTTTTCCATAATCGTTTTATCAACTTCGTGTCAAAATTAGAACTAAATAATTTGTTTACTTGAAAATTAAATTACTGAACGTTATTCTTAGTATATGTTTATGTAAAAGATCGAATTTGATTAAAATTATATTTTCGTTTACTTATATGATCAATCTTAAAGCTGTATTCTAAGATACTGTATATAGTTTTTATCATCCTCAGTTAAATGATTATTATCGTTTTATTTTCGTTTACTGTTATAATTTCCTTGATAAGAAATAAGTAAGTCCTGCCAACACCAATGCCCCTCCTCACTTTTCTAATTTGTCGTTCCTGTTCTAGATAATGACTCGATAAAACTGATTTTTTTTTTTAATTTTTTAGATCCTCTTTTTTTAAATTTTTTAGATCCTCTTTTTTTAAATTCATGCATCCTGAATTTTTCATTAAATAATATTGACCTATAATTTTCTTCTGTAGTCGTTATCACAATATTAAATTACAAAGTAATGTTACATTGTAAGCTATAGATTGTGCTTTAATGCTACATTGTATTGAAATAAATGGATAGAATATCGAATATATGGGGGAATTGTGCTCCAAAATAAACAATAATAATTTTTTTGCGGCAATCAGAAAAGATTTCATTCCCCTGGGAATTTGAATCCCATCGAATATGGGAGATCTAAACTGCATTCTACAAATTAACTGACTACGTAATAAAAATACATATCGATACTATTTATCTAATTTATCTGCGATTATCACATAAAGGTAATAATCTAATAATCACCATTATAGTGGACTTAGCATATTCCAGTTTAATATTTTACTATTTTGTCCAACTTTTTAATATCTTTTCTCTGGTTATTCTTGTTACAAGCGATTATTATTTGATATGAAAACCGAAATTCTCTTCGTAAATTAAATTACCAAACTTTATTCCTAGTATATTTTATCAAAAAAATACACTATGTAATAAAAATATACTGTTTATGTAGAATGCGGAATAGACTACAATATAATACAGATTATTTTTTAGTAAAAATAGTGTTGCTTATCATAATATACCATTCTGCATTACAGGAATACCTCGATTATCGCGTTTTCGATTATTGCGATTCTCGATTTATTGCGGTTTAGTATCATAATATACCATTCTGCATTATATTGATATAAGGAAATAAGATTTATTTGAAATTGGGAAATTATTAACATAATCATTTATGCTAATATACTATAAATTTTCGAAAATCGTGTTGCAAATGTACATTGGCAACATTAACCGCGATAATCGAGGTATTCCTGTATATTGATATAAGGAAATAAGATTTTTTTGAAATTGGGAAATTATTGACATAATCATTTATGCTAATATACTATAAATTTTCGAAAATCGTGTTGCAAATGTACATGAAATTTTGTAAAATGATATCAGATGCGATTTTGTTTTGTTAATAAAATTTTATTATAAAAATGGGAAACGATAGATATAATTATGGCATAATTCTTATGTTATAAATAGTCGATTATATTTAACTGTCAATATTCAGTATAATGTTGTTTATTATTGTCTGTTATGTTATACTACTAAATATCTACTGAACTAGTGAATCAACCTTTAAATATAATCGACTATTTATAACATAACTGTCAATATTCAGTATAATGTTGATTATTATTGTCTGTTATGTTATACTACTAAATATCTACTGAACTAGTGAATCAACCTTTAAAAAAATAGCATTATTAGAAATATTATTCAATATATGCTCTTATCAGGTCTTGCTTTAACTGGCCTCATTTTTGTCGAGATTTTTCTGTGAATCAATTTCCGATATCATGGGCCCAGCATAACAGATTCTGGGTACAAGTACAATGCACTATAACTAGTGGTATTACTTAGCCGGTTCATTCGGAAAGAAGAGAAAAGAAAAAAAAATAAAGCGCATGAAACTGCAATAAAACGTATAGAATAGCAAAATAATTAATCTACCATCGATATAATTCTTATATATGGCAAAAACAAATTTAAATAAAAATACACATGAAAATTACAGATAATTTTATCTAAGTAATGTTTAATAAATTTATATACAACATATATACAATTTTGATTTAATTTATAATCTATAAATGGTGTTTTGGATTAATTGACCATCCGTTTATCCGGCTTGAGGACTGATCTCATAGAACCAATTAATCGGGAGTCTACATTTATATCTTGGTATTGATACGAATGTCCTTTTCAAATTTTGTATACCTGGAATGTTTTTTGGGACTCTCCATAAACTACCTCACGCTATTTCGAACACTTGAGCTCTCTCCTCCCCTTCGTCATTTTTCATCACTCCAAATTTGACTCACTGATCTTGACGTCACAATTTGAAGACCACATCCTCTTCTATTTAAAAGTTTTTCTCCAGTTTTAAGTGAAAATAAAAAAACTGCAAAAAATAGTTGGAAATAAGAATTACAGAAAACCTCGCTAATCTGAAATATTCTGGACCAAAAAACTGGAAACCTGGAATTATGCGAATTTTTCAAAGAACTAACTTGTTTCTTCTTCTATTTAAAAGTTTTTCTCCAATTTTAAGTGAAAATAAAAAAACTGAATAAAATAGTTGGAAATAAGAATTACAGAAAACCTCGCTAATCTGAAATACTCTGGACCAAAAAACTGGAAACCTGGAATTATGCGAATTTTTCAAAGAACTAACTTGTTTATTGCGTAAATTCTTATATTTTTTTAAAATTTATTTTAGCGAATTTGTAAATTAATAATTATTGCTTACTTGTAAAGAGACTTCTGAATATTTAATATTTAGAAATCGTTTCCAAATTACTGGTACGTGTGAGTTCAGCTTAAATCTTACATGTGTAAGATTTAGGCTGAACTCATACGTACCACAGCAGAACAAATAATTCATAACACAAACCGACCACAATTTTGTGGTCGTGGTGTGGTTCTGCTGTGGTACGTGAGTTCAGCCTAAATCTTACACATGTAAGATTTAGGCTGAACTCACACGTACCAGTAATTTCGAAACGATTTCTAAATATTAAATATTCAGAAGTCTTTTTAGAAGTAAGCAATAATTATTAATTTTCAGATTCGCTAAAATAAATTTAAAAAAAATATAAGAATTTACGCAATAAACAAGTTAGTTCTTTGAAAAATTCGCATAATTGTTTCAACCGCTGTCGCAACACGTGGTCCGTCTGAGTTAGATTATGCGTTTCTATATTAATATACAGTAGTTATAATTCACGACCGTCCACAAACCGACCACAGTTTTGTGGTCGTGGTGTGGTTCTGCTGTGTACGTGAGAGTTCATCCTTAATTCTAAAAATTCAATTTTCCAAAATGATCGTATTTATTTTGTGTATATACAGTAAAAAACTATTTCAAGATACAGTTGTGCCGACTTTGTCACGGAGGCAAGAGTTATTAATAACCAAATACAATACAATTTGGCTAAACCACGAAATTTTTCGGCAAAAGCATTTTTAA
Organism: Olivierus martensii; assembly: GCA_000484575.1. NCBI lineage: Eukaryota > Metazoa > Arthropoda > Arachnida > Scorpiones > Buthidae > Olivierus > Olivierus martensii. The sequence goes on from AYEL01062016.1 coordinate 21,628, forward strand.
TGTTTTTTGATACAGTACCTCTCGGTGAAGTCAGACAATGGCTCCATTTCATTATTTAATAATTCATTCTTGTTTAAATGCAGTGCAATAGTCGATTGTTTGTTGTACAGTCAAAGCTGGATCATATTCTGAAAGAGTTATCGAGATGACAGTAGAATATTCGAAAACTTGGTGATAGTTCAAAAATTTAATTTTTAATTTTGCATTAACCAGAAATGAAAATTATAGACGTAAAAGGGAATATAGAAAACTATCAAATCATAATATTTTACTAAATGAAACAGAGTAGCCTATATCTTGATATAGGCTCAATTGGGCAGTCATCCCTTGGAAATTCGAATACGATGGCAAAAGCATCTTTTCGCTCTCGTATTATTTTATATTTAACGATGGAATAATGATCTTAAATGCAAATAATCATTAAAAAATATCAAAATGACTTCTCACTTTTTATATAATTTTTCGTGAAAAGCTATATAAATACACTAGTCCAATACTTAGAATTTTTTTAAATTTGGAACGTTCGCAATTTTTAATTGGATGAAATTTGCCATCATCTTTTATAGCTTAATATTTTTTTGTAAGTTTCATATAAGTCCATTAATTAATTCAAAATATATTAAGAGAGTATTTCAGAACTTCGGATGGCCACTGCCCTTAAACGATTGAAACTACGAATTTAAAAATGTAGTATTGTATTGAGATCATTTTTATTGGCAGAATATCGAATTTCTTAAAAATTACTAATTAATTTAAAGGCTTTTAATGGAGGGAGAAAGACAAGTAGACAATATGGATATTTTTTTATAATCCTCAGTTTCCTTCGGAGAAAAATCATCAGATCCAAAGTTATTCATATACAGCTCATTGGAAAAGTGGAATACCTGTTTGTACACTTATGACTGAATAAAAATAGAAATTAGGCCCATATATAAGCTGAAAGACTTACTGCATTTTGCATTTTACCAAATTTTTTAAGTAATTCAATACTCGCCAATTATTCCTTATCCAGATTATTGTAACAACTAACATATTTATATATTATATAACACTGGCTGCTGTTTAAATAGTGCAAATAATAATTGTATAGTTTATTTAGTGGGCAGTAACTAACTGCCTATTATATAACACTGACTGCTGTTTAAATAGTGCAAATAATAATTGTATAGTTTATTTAGTGGGCAGTAACTAACTGGTAAACATTAATCGAAACGAATTACATATACAGTGGATTCCGCTGAATTGGGACACGTTTTGGGTCTAGTCCATTTTGGCCCAATTAAGCGGCTGCCCCAATTAAACGAAGTAATAATAAATTCTAAAATATGTAATACATAGGTAAATAAATAAATAGGTACCTAATTATTATTTTTTATCTATTTTAATGCTTTATTAAATTAGGTACCTAATTATTAGCTTTTTAGGGATCTCCTCTGACTTCGCTTTCAACACTAGGCCGCTAATAATTATGCCTCGCCCGCTAACTATAGAAAAACCATTTATCTAATGCTTCTTCATCTTCTGGATCCTTTCCATCACGCTTTCTTTTGGATGTTCCTGATTTTCTTGTAGGAGACGCGCTATGATAAATTTTGGTACACCAGTTATATCAGCGAGTCTACGATGGCTTGTATTAAATGGCTGGCTTTTAATTTTAACCAGCAAAGCAATTTTACTTGAAAGTGTAAAATCATTTCTTGGCATCTCGGCAAATATTTAAAAATTTTAAATAAAATCAACACTGTAAATGAATATCGCTAGATATCAGCAATGAAATTTTATTTGAAAGTGTAAAATCATTTCTTGGCATCTTGGCAAAGATTAGTTTTTCTTGAAAGTGTAAAATCCTTTCTTGGCATCTTGGCAAAGATTTAAAAAGCAAAGCAATTTTATTCGAAAGTGTAAAATCCTTTCTTGACATCTTGGCCAAGATTTAAAAATTTTAAATCTTCACACTGTAAATCAGGGGTGGGCAATTATTTTCTGTAAAGGGCTGGATAAACAATCTTCCGGATGAAGCGGGCCGTATAAAAATTGAAATGTACCTAAGAATGAATTTAACCTTACGGCGCCATTTTGTAATTATGTAATGAAATTATTAATGATAACATTATCTAATCTATTAATAATTAATAAAATTATTTTGACATAAAATGACTATTCACGTTCAAGCAAGATTGATTCTCGCACAAACATATTCTTTTCATCACATGGGACAAGAATAATGGTTGCACCAATTTATCCGCACACTTTCTTGTCAATCTCGTTATCGTATGTAGCCACTTCTATGGCTTTACTTACACAAAAAATATATTCGTGTATCAATATTATTTTAAAATATAGTTTTCTTGTGTTATTTTCTTAGTTTTTGTTTGTATTCAACGAGTTCAAAAGTATCGGTAGAAATCATTTTTTTTTCATTGGAAACATTAGAAAATAATTATCTGAATTTATTAATTCTTAAGACGATTTATAAATTCAGGTAATTATTTTCTAATGTTTCTAATGAAAAAAATAATTTCTACGGATACTTTTGAACTCGTTGCATACAAACAAAAACTAAGAAAATAAGATTAATAGATAAAATTATGTTTATAGTATTAAGTTGCGAGTGGAAAGTACATGTATTTATAACAAAATTAGACTATTATGAAAATGAGGGGGTCAGCTAAAACCTCCATATTACACCAAAATAAAAAGTAGAAGAAAATGAGGGGCGCATCAACTTTTTATAAACAAAAGAGGGCTCAGACACAGAAAACCACTGCATTATGGGATACTTTTTAAATTCAGATAATTTTCTTTAAAAACATAATATAGTAATACCCCGATTTATGCGAACTCGGAGTTACGCGGTTCTTGATTTTTTCGTTTGGCAATACTGCTGCACGCTATCTTGCTGTGATAAGCATTGGACACGTTTCGCGCGAACTCTACGTGCACGATTACGATTCTACGATCGACGAAAGTTAAAATTGTTTTGTTATATGTTTTCTAAACCCTTTAAAACTATGTCATCCAAACGAAGTAAATCTGAATCTCCTGCATCTATGAAGAAATGCAAAACAATATCTTTGGAATGTAAACTTAATTAACACGATCAAGGATTTTAATAACAGAATGTAAATTTGTGAATTGGCAAAGAAATTTGAGCTACCGGAATCCATAGTAAGAACAATCACAAAAGATAATGAAAGAATTCTCGATGCGGTAAAAAATGCTCAATCCTTCAACTCAAAGCATAATTCGTAAACGTCATGGTATTATTGCTGAGATAGAAAAAATGCTGAAATTATGATGTGATAATTAAGTAAAAGTGAATAATTTTTTACGTAACTCATTTATGTTTTTAATATTTTGTATTAATCTGTATAAAGAACTGCAATTTTATTAAATATTTTTCTTCTAAACTAGTGTTTTTGTTAGTCCTGGTCCCAATTAAATCAAATTTATATGTATTTATATGCAAAGTTGTACCCCGGCTTACGCGATTTTCGTCGGTCCTACCTATCGCGTAACTTCGGGGTATTACTGTTTTTTATCAAACTGATTCATTGCTAACAACCTATTACATCATAATGTTACAAAATATTAGGTACCTATATAATTAATTTTGTAAAAACAAATTTACAAACTTAATGTGAATGGTGAAATTTTGCTATGTTCATGGTTAATTATATCATCAAAATTTGGAGTAACTCGGTAGTGTGTATAATAGCGACACTATCCATTATTTTACACTACAAAGTATCCAATACTACAAGAGTGTCCCTTATTTTACACTACAGAGTATCCATTACTTTATTTTTTCTTTTCGAGTAGAATTTTATAAATGTGGGCCTTAAAACTGGAATGTGTTCTACTTTATGCGGCGGACCATATAAGATGCCTTCGCGGGCCGGATCCGGCCTGCGGGCCGCCTTTTGCTCACCCCTGCTGTAAATGAATATCACTAGGTACAGTAATACCCTTTCTACACTGGCACTTTAATCTAGAATAACGAGTTATTCTAGATTAAATCTCTCTGGGTCCTATCTCCCCAGAGAACCTCGAAGGCAACCACTAACCCTGACCCCGCCGAACTTTAATCCGGAGCCCGTCTATCTGACCCGCTTCAACTGCTTCCTGTGCAATCTCTCCTCTCTCTCTCTCTACGTCTGTCTCCGATGCTCACCTCGAACTCACCCTTGTCCAACTGCCTCTCCCGGTTTAACTGACTTGTTTTTCTTTCTTCTTTTCTTTCCCTGCGGTCCCGTTCTTTTATTACACCTCGTCCCTCTCTCTCCAGCTTTACCAATAAAACTATTAAAGAGCAAGGGACAAAGAGACTGAGGACTATCATCCATTACAGGACCCACTTAGGGAGATAACCGTTCCCTAAATTGGCCAATTTACTATTTTGTTGACTGCCACTGTTTATTGTTTGCTCCCGGCAGCCTCCCATTGGGAAGTCCAGGTGTTGAAATCCTGACAATATATACAATGGATTCTGCTTAATTGGGACACGTTGGAACTAAGCCATTTTGACCCAATTAAGCGGCTGCCCCAATTAGACGAAGTAATAATAAATTCTAAGATAAAATATGTAATTTGTAGGTAAATAAATAATAGGTAAAAAATAACAATTAGGTGCCTATTTTAATGCTTTATTAAAATAAGTACCTAATTATTAGATTTTTTTACCATCTCCTCTGACTTTGCCTTCAACACTATCCTGATATTCACGCCTCCCCCGCTGATATTCACGCCTCGCCCGTTAACTATAGAAATCCATTGATCTAATGCTTCTTCGACTTCTGGATCCTGCATCACGCTTTCTTTTCGATGTTCCTGGAATTTCTTTCTCTAATGCCCACTCCTTGATTTTTCTTATGGACAGTTCCTGGAATTTCTTTCTGTTATGCCCACTTCTTGCACAGTTGCTTTGATCTTCTGGAATTTCTTTCTGTAATGCCCACTCCTCACACAGTTGATTTTCTTGTTAGAATTTCTTTCTGTAATGCCCACTTCTCACGTAGTTGATTTTCTTGTGACTTCTGGATCCTTTCCATCACGCTTTCTTTTGGATGTTCCCGGAATAGATCCTTTCCATCACGTTTTCTTTTGGATGTTCCTGGAATTTCTTTCTCTTTTCCATCACGCTTTCTTTTGGATGTTCCCAGAATTTCTTTCTGTAATTCATCACACTTTCTTTTGAATGTTCCTGGAATTTTTTTCTGTAATGCCCATCCTCACGCAGTTGATTTTATTGTTGTAGGAGACGCGCTATGGTAGATTTTGCTTTCTTTTCGATGTTTCTGGAATTTCTTTCTGTAATGCCCACTCCTTGCTAATTATAGAAAATCATTGATCTAATGCTTCTTCGACTTCTGGATCCTTTCCATCACGGCTTTCTTAGGATATTTCCGGAAATTCTTTCTATAATGCCCGCTCCTCCCGCAGGTGATTTTTGTGTTATAGGAGACGCGCTATGGTAGATTTTGGTTTATTTCAGCGAGTCTACGATAGCTTGTATTAAATGGCCGGCTTTTAATTTATCCAGCAAAGCAATTTTACTTGAAAGTGTAAAATTCTTTCTTGACATCTTGGCAAAGATTTAAAAATTTTAAATAAACTTCACACTGTAAATCAGGGGTGGGCAATTATTTTCTGTAAAGGGCTGGATAAACAATCTTCCGGATGAAGCGGGCCGTATAAAAATTGAAATGTACCTAAGAATGAATTTAACCTTACGGCGCCATTTTGTAATTATGTAATGAAATTATTAATGATAACATTATCTAATCTATTAATAATTAATAAAATTATTTTGACATAAAATGACTATTCACGTTCAAGCAAGATTGATTCTCGCACAAACATATTCTTTTCATCACATGGGACAAGAATAATGGTTGCACCAATTTATCCGCACACTTTCTTGTCAATCTCGTTATCGTATGTAGCCACTTCTATGGCTTTACTTACACAAAAAATATATTCGTGTATCAATATTATTTTAAAATATAGTTTTCTTGTGTTATTTTCTTAGTTTTTGTTTGTATGCAACGAGTTCAAAAGTATCGGTAGAAATCATTTTTTTTTCATTGGAAACATTAGAAAATAATTATCTGAATTTATTAATTCCTAAGACGATTTATAAATTCAGGTAATTATTTTCTAATGTTTCTAATGAAAAAAATAATTTCTACGGATACTTTTGAACTCGTTGCATACAAACAAAAACTAAGAAAATAAGACAAGAAAAGTGTATTTTAAAAATAATATTGATACACGAATATATTCTTTGCATAAGCATCACAAAAGTGACTACATACGATAGCGAGATTGACAAGAAC
>AYEL01062017.1:0-11628 GCA_000484575.1 Olivierus martensii
TGATTTGTAAAATGGCCGCTCTCACCTCGAATGTCTCCAGCACAGAAACTACGAAAACCAGAAAAAAAAGATTGGGAAACTGGACAGACCAGGCTGTATATATATTAATTGACATATGGAGGGAATATGTCAGCGAAATTCGTAAAGTGAAACGTAATCAGCCTATTTACATTAAGATGGGACCACCTGTGGGACAAAATTGGAACCAACGAGTTAATTTACATTTACGGAGTTGCAGTGTAGACGAGATTTAATCCTCTATTTAGATATTCCCGTTTAAGTTAAACCGGTTTAACTGTAATCTGTATTAACTAATGCCAGTGTAGAAAGGGTATAACGGTAGACTCCTAAGTAGACACACATTTGCTAGACTCACGACGATTGATAACTAATTCTCATCACACTAATGTTGCCAAATACAGTATTATTATGCATTATTTATCAACGATGATATTTATTTATAATTTTACTAAAAAATGGATGTTTATATTAGTGCAGCGACAGTGTGTCGATGATATATATGTAATAAGATGCGAAGAAACGACTCGCTCCATCAGGAGCAGACTGGGACGTATTTTCGGTTCTGGCATTATCCTGACAGCGGCCCACTAGTTAGACTTGGTATTAAGACAATTCGCCGCACGGATATATTGTCGCAAGGACATTTTGCCGTAAGATATAGAAAAAAATAAAGATAGGAGTATTACAAAAAAATTAAATATTTTTTTTATAAATTTTTTGCAAATCTCTTGTTTTTATTTTATTTTTATATCTTTTATGTCCTTTCGACGATATATCTGTAATATATATTAAATAAATTAAATACATAGTATTTTTTACAAAACGAATTTTAACGACAAAATAAAAGTAATTACGTAATTACTAAAGTACAAATCTTTATTTGTGTGCAAATAGAATACTAAAATATTGATAAATATGAACAAAAATGTATGAAGAAGAATCTGAAAGAAATATACATTATATTGAAAGTGCGGTATGTGACATAAAAAAATTGGTTCGGCTGCCGGTTCATGTTACGATAGCACCGGCCCTTCCGGCATTTGCCAGAACAGTCCGCCCCTGTGCTCCATTGTGTTAGTCTGTATTGTCTTGTAGAAAGGTTAACCTGAAAAATTACCGGTACAATAAAATGTTATAATTTTTAAGTAAGGATTAAAAAAAAACACAAGTATTAATGTATGTAGTGTTGCCATACTTTCGAAAAATGCCTAAAATATATCAAAAATTGAAAATTTCTTTTCTGCTACTGTCCCAACTAAGTGAAAAGTTGTCCCAATTAAGTGAAAAGTTCTCCCAATTAAGCATTTAAATTATGTATTAGTTTATTAGTTTGATTTCCGTTCTTTGATTTCCGTTCTTTGAGATTTGGCCCAATTACGCGGCTGCCCAGATTAACCGGTGTCCCAATTATATAAAAATAATTGGGACACCACTGTATTTAAATATATAAATAAATTCAGTGGATTCCGCTTAATTGGGACAAACCTAAAAAACGAAAACCAAACTAATAAACTAATACAAAATTTAAACGCTTATTTGGGACAACTTTTCGCTTAATTGGGACAGTAGCAGAAAAGGAATTTTCAATTTTTGATAAATTTTAGGGATTTTTCGAAAGTATGGCTACACATACATACACTAATCTTTGCCAAGATGTCAAGAAAGGATTTTACACTCAAGTAAAATTGCTTAGCTGAATAAACTTAAAAGCAACTGTTTAATACAAGCCATCGTAGACTCGCTGAAATAAACCAAAATCTACCATATACCATAGACGCGTCCCCTAAAAAAAGAAAATCAACTGCATAAGGAGTGGGCATTAAAGAAAGAAATTCCTGGAACATCGAAAAGAAAGCGTGATGAAAAGGATTCAGAAATCGAAGAAGCATTAGATCAATGGATTTCTATAGTTAGAGGGCGAGGCGTGAATATCAGCGGCCCAGTGTTAAAGACGGAGATCGATAAAAAAACTAATATTTAGATACCTATTTTAATAAATCGTTAAAATAGGTACCTAATTATTATGACATATTTTAATAAATCATTAAAATAGGTACTTAATTATTATTTTTTACCTATTAATTATTTACCTACGAATTACATATTTTATTTTAGAATTTATTATTAATTGATGACAGCTGGACCAAAATGGCTTAGTCCCAACGTGTCCTGATCTGTAGAGAAGGATTCTTAGGTTACTTAATGTTGCCGGGGCAGCCGCTTAATTGGGCCAAAATGGAGATCGGAAGAGCGTCGTGTAGGGGCAGCCGCTTAAATGGGACAAAATAGCTGGGCCCGACGAGTCCCAATTAAGCGGAATCCATTGTATATACTTTTTATGTATAAGAACTTTTTATACAAAATATGGTGTATTGTTTTATAGTATTAAGTTGAAAGTGCATGTATTTATAAAATTAGACTATTATGAAAATAAGGGAGCATACCAATTTTTATTTTTTATTTTAAACAATAATAATGAAATAATTTTTTGTAGATCTAGTTATATTTTAGATATTTATTTTTATAAATTAATATCTTCAGTAAATAGCCTTATTCTTATTCGCGGAAGATCTTTTATAAAATACTTTATGATCTATAACAGGGCTCTCCAATTATAATGAATCCAAGGGCCATAGCTGTGTTTACTAGAGATATGGAGGGCCGCAATTACAAAAAAGGGGGAGGGGCTTTGGTACTCGATACACTATTGTCTCAACAAATGGAAGGCATAAATATAACGCTTTTTGAAAACCAATTTTATTTCCAGATTAACAAACCTTATTACAAAATTATTTACCAAATTGCATCCAATAAACATGCTAACAAAAAGTTATAAAATATAAACAGTTAAAAAATATAAAAATATTATGTATGTATCTATTTAATTATTTAATGTGATAAATGAGGGCAGGGAGCAGCATTTACAAGGGCTGGGATATTTACATCCATTCCTGTTGTAGCTATCCGCAGAACATGAAAAGAGAAGAATCTCCAAGGCAGACTCCGAATCGATTCTTAACAATTTTCATGTTAGAAAATGCACCTTCACACAAATAAGTACTACCAAACATTGATATTACTTTCCGACCAAAATCACAAAAGTTACTAAAACGTTCGTTAAACACAGCAGTTTACCCATGTGATTTGTTATGAAAAAGTCATTTTCTCACTGCTACAAATATATTCGATTTTCATTTTCTATTTTAAGTTTTTTCTCACTCATTTCACAAACGCAGCGAACTCGTGATAAATAAAAATAAAATTAAATAGAAACGTAAAATAAAATTAAAACAGAATCTCACAACAACGGTCACACAATCACTGAAATGGTGAGTGTTAGAAACCGAAAAATAAATAAAATACAGTCACAATTCAAAACTATAAACTAAAACAGCTAAAACTAAAATTGTCATGATTGAAAGTCATATAAAAATGTGATGCCATTGATAGCTTGCTGATCATTAAATAATTACTAATAATTAAGAAAAATTAATTAATTGAGTAATATAATTCATTTTAGGATTGTTTTTATTAATCTATTAAAAAAGTAATAAATAAAACTGGAAAAAACATTAAAAATTAATACAGTAAAACCTGTGCTGCAGGCACCTGAGCTAGATGGCCAACCTGCAAGCGGTGGCCACCTTAATATCCGCCCAAGCATATTGCGGAATTTTTAAACTGTGTAAAATGACCATTGTAGCCATAGTCAGTAATATTTAATTTCAACACCTTGTGTGCAGCATCTACTAGATAGCCAGCAAATCGTGTTTTGATCAGAAATGCGAGATGGGATCTAGATCTATCATCTGAGCATTCTAAAGTGAAAAAATCCCGAAAACAGACATTAATTAGTGATTTCTTTTCTTAGATTTAATTAAGAATATGAAACTGTGTCATAAACCTTGTATTTTAAACTTTGATGTTTAATAAAGAAATTTGTAGCTTACTGTGTCTAGTGGCCAAGCTGTGCTGGTGGTCACAATCTCAGCCGCCGAAAGCTGGCCACCTAGCACATGTTTTCCTGTATTATATCAGAAATCGTGAAAACCTCGCGGATCGCTGAAAATGGCTTGGCGGTCCGCCTTTTGGACAGTCCTGATCTTTAATAATAATATTTATATTATAAGAGAAAAGACTTTTAGTATATTTTTGGAATGTATTCGAAATCCTTTCTTGTAATATACAGTGGGTGATCGGTTAACGAACACTTTCGCAAAAGATTTTTATGTTCGGATAACGAATACTTCAAAAAACAAACTGTGGGAACCATGGACTGATGGAATGACAGGTCGGCAGATGGTCGCATGGTAAAGCTGTGGCTTATCATCCTGGAGGATCCGGACCCCATTCCTTCAATTTTTCAGGAGGGGTCTGGGCCCGGCCCGTTGAACTTCATGAGGCAACGGGCTGGGGTCAACGGGTTCAACGGGCGGGCTGGCCATCATGGGTGTTGGCCAGCCTGTGATGAGCTCTATAAGTAGCCAGATAAAAATATCTCACTAGAATATGGCGGCTTAACTAACCTACCGAATGACAAACTTAGGCCTTGTGCGTTCGTGGAGATATGGGTAAGGATGGGAGAACAGTAGTTTTTCCCGATCGGAGTCAACTTAAAACAAATCAAAGATATATTATATAAGGTAAGAGAGAGATTTTACAACATTTTGGTCTTAGAATTCATTCATATCAGAATGAAGTCAGTAGACTTGGAATCTCTACAAAGGCAATGCTATTAATCACTTCCAGAAAATCCTGAAAAAGAGAAAAAAGCAATCGATATTGGACAGATTTTTAAAGGAAAATAAACATAATAGATGATCCAGAAAATCCTGAAGAAGAGAAAAAAGCAATCGATATTGGACAGATTTTTAAAGGAAAATAAACATAATAGATTAAAATGCAAGATTATGTATGTATAAATTATGGTTATTACATATAAATAAACGTAGTAAGAAATTATATAATTTTCGTTATTACATATAAATAAATGTAGTAAGAAATTATATAATTTTTTATTATGATTATTACATATAAATAAATGTAGTAAGAAATTATATAATTTTTTATTTCTATTACATATAAATAAACGTAGTAAGAAATTATATAATTTTTTATTTATTTTTTAGTTTCCAGAACGATTTAATCAAATTCCAATAAAAAGCTATGGTAAATCGATGATCGGTTAACGAACAATTCGGATAACGAAACATTATCACAGTACAGATTATTTTTGTTAACGATCAACCACTGTATATGATATATGGATTTTAAAATAAATTTTGTCACGATTTAGTCAATTTACATAAATTTCTTTAGAAAAAATATGCACTTTATGAAGCAAAAAAAAAAAATTTAAATATTGTGTGTGGAGTTTTTTATTTATTCTATCGTCAATTTAAAGACATATGAATATTAATTGCAATTAGGAGATGGCCAACGAGAAGCCGCCGATGCCGGTTCGGAGACAAGTTTACGCTAATGACATTCTTTCATTACACCAGCAGATTTTATTCGTGTTATGACGGTTATTCGATATATTGTAAAATTATGATTAATCAAATATTTATTCAAAGAATCGATTCGTTTTATATTAATAACATGAAAAATTATTAACTCAAATCAACTTTGTTTAAAGATCCTGTTAATTAAGAATATCGTTAAATATCTATAAATTATTTTTAGAATAACCTGAGTTTTTAACGTTGGGAGCATGAAATCGACTCCCACAAAGACTGCAAATAAACATGAAACCTTGAAATTGTAGTAGTAAAGCCGTGCGGTAACAGTGGAAGGATAGAAGCGGGAGTGAGATCACGCGTGGATGTGCTAGAATAACAGCGGAAGTGACGTAGCAGTGATGTCTTTCGCGAATAGAGGTATTCCCGGTTGGGTTATGACATAGCGCGGGCGTGTAAAAGGATTTCATATTGAATTGATTAGGAAAGTCATGTATTAAAAAAGTGTAAAATTACCGTTTTGGTAATGAATTTGCACAAGTTAGGTTTATTGAAATTGTAAAAAGTCTTAAATAATTGTTTTCGTTCTATATATAAGTTGCTGCAAGTAGTAACATGTTTATTCAGACAATTTTATTGAAATCATAATTGAAAAAATATTTAAACCTTTAATGTCGTAATCAGGGGCGCCGAGAGAAATTCCGGGCCCCGGTACGAACCACGTTTTGGGCCCCTATATATATACAGATAGGCCTCGATTAGCGCGATTTCGAATAGCGCGAATTCGATTAGTGCGACTTATTTTACATTAGTTACAATTTATTTTACAAATTACTTAGGATTTATTATTATTTTATTTTAATAAACATTTAATGTGAAACTAGAGTAGTAGTTTAACTTTCATTTTTAGCCTATTTTCCAAAAGAAAAGGACTTATAACATAATCAAATATTCTAGTAAAGCATAAGAGTTTTTTCTTGAATTGCTTATTGTGATATAATAGTATAAAATTCTTTTATTGTTGTTATCACTTTAACAATACTGTTGAATTAATTTAGATTTCAACAATAATAATTGGAAAAGTATATGCAAAATTGAAAGAGGTTAATTAGTTACAGAACTAAAAGAAGTGAATACAATTAAAATATATATAATAAATTGAATTGATGATTATGTTATGTTAAATTAAATTACAAATACAACAGATCCTTGGCTTATGCAGTTTCAGAGATATACAGATGCATAAGTCTTTTAATTTTTATTAAATTTTTATAAAATGCTAATAAAAAAATTCATTAAACAATTTACATTTTTGCAGAAATTTCCTTTTATATGGTTAAAGTAGGCTCATATATTTCATTTGATCATTCTATTTGCTAATGCTCCTATTTGTATACAGATAGGCCTCGATTAGCGCGACTTCGAATAGCTTTCGATTCGCTATTTTGGTTTGATTTGGCTGTTAGTTTGATGATGATATGAGACGCAATTCCTGGTAAGTTATTAATTTAGATGATGAACAATGATGTAATATATGAAAATAAATATTTCTTAAACAGTTTGTGTTAAGTTTATTGTGGTTATTCATCGTGAAACTTAGCTAATGGCCGGAATCTCACAATTACCATATTTTCCATAGAGTTAATACTTCGATTAGTGCGAATTCAATTAGCGCGAGAAATTCGTGGAACCAATTATTTGCGCTAATCGAGGCCTACCTGTATATATTTTTTCTTTTCTCCTCTGTAAGATATCAAAACTATACATGTTACATATATTTTACACACAGATTTTAAAAAGTGAATAAAAATTTAAATATTCTGTTTAAAAAGTGGATTATATTCAATTTGAGGAAATTGAGGTTCGACGAATTTTATTTTTAATTATATTTTCAAAGAAAATCTTCAAAATATCGATTTTCTTCGAAGAATAACGTCATAGGCTCATGGAATTAACTTTGGGAAACGTCTGCAACTTTTTTAAAATTTTTCTTTTCACGTGGGTTATAACGAGAAACTTTTCCGGTCCCAATCGTTTTGTTATAAACGTATTCCACTATACAGTAAGATCCTGCTTAACGCTGTTTCAATATAACGTGATTTTTTCGAATTCTTTACTTTTATTGAGTCACTTTGGCGTGGTTTTTCAAATCGTTATTCTTGCATAAATCCGAAATCGCAGTGAAAGCCTGCTGTGGTCAGAGTTCAAATATATGATTGGTCATCAATGTTACTTTACAGTAATAAAAGTAACAATTATCCCATTTTAGTTTTAACCTTGAATGCTGCCACTTTAAACTATAGTTTCTTGAAGTTAGAACGTTTTTTTCCTTTATCAATATTTTTCATTGTTTATAGCTTATTGCAATCTGATTACTGCTTTTTGTTCTTAAAACTCGTTGTTTTTACATCACTGTAAGGGTTCCCAAAGTGCTGCTCGCGGCCCAAATGCAGCCTGCCATGTGAGATCATCCGCGATCTTGAATTCATAGAAATAATTTTCATTTTTACAAAAAATAAATAAATTTTATCATATTATAATTAAAAATTGTTCTGTTCAAAAAGTACATATATAAGTGACTGGGCCGATGACGTAAATGACAGACATTCACACACTGGATATTTTTTCAAATTATCCGGAAGCTGCCGTTTGCTGGGAACCACGAAAACAGAAAAGTGTAGCCCTTTCGAGACGGAAGTTGAATACATGGCGTTATCTGACAGTTCTAGAGAAGCGATCTACTTGAAAAACTTCCTAAGTGAACTAGGATTTATTGGCAAACATTCTATAATCATCAACAATAATAACCAAAGTGCTGCGAAGTTGGTAGGAAATCCAACTTTTCATTCACGTACCAAGCACATCGACACTCGATATCATTACATTCGAGAAGCAGGCGAAAAAGGACTAATCGAAGTGAGATATCTACCAACGAATAAGATGATAGCCGACATTCTCACAAAAGGAATATTCTGACCTAAGCACTTAAAGTTTATCAACGAGATGGGTTTTGATTTGGTGAATCAACACCAAACAACACTGTTAGTAACTGCGTTCACCCATGGAGGTTTGAGGGGTATGTTGAAAATGTGTTTATGGTGGCAGTCATTCTCCGCTGGGTGAACAGTCAAACCTTAATATACAGATGTTGGACCCTCCCTTGGAGGTCATTTCAACTTGCTTTTCCCTCCTTTCACACCCTCTTAAATGACGCCATGAGAACTTTCCCATGTCAGGGTGCATCAGTTCTTCAGAGCTTACAGACGTATATGTTCTATCCTCTATCTTGTTCCAAAAGACGGCTAACTCCAACATTTCCTATAGAGATTTCTTAATTAATAATTTACTTTATTTTTTAATTAAATTATATATTAAATTTTCATGAACGTTTTATTTTATTTTCTTTAGTATATTTTTAACTGTATGTTTTAAACTGTTCTTCCTTCACATATTTCAGCCTTACATTTTGACTCACAATCGTTTCTAATATATGCTTTCACATGGAATGTAATTCCATGTAATACATGTATTTTAAAACTTACGATTTTAAGAATTAGAAAATTTTGTGATGAATTTTTTGAATGTCAACTTACATAAATGTATTATCATGCCTCGAGGAAGGATTGGGATCTTGTGAGGGGGACATGTATTACATGGAATGTAATTCCATGTAATACATGCATTTTAAAACTTACGATTTTAAGAATTAGAAAATTTTGTGATGAATTTTTTGAATGTCAACTTACATAAATGTATTATCATGCCTCGAGGAAGGATTGGGATCTTGTGAGGGGGATGATTAATCAATCTAACATTAGATCGGCTATAAGTGTTTTTAAACCTTTTAAGTCGGCGGGATCAGATGGCATTTTGCCAGTGTTCTTGCAACAGTGCATTGATGTCCTGGTTTCCCCTCTTTGCCGTGTCTTTCGGGCCTGTGTGCCTTTTGGCTACGTTCCATGGTCCTGGCGGCAGGTGAAGGTATCTTTTATACTTAAACCCGAGCTCAGTTCTTACACCAAGGCTAAGTCCTATCCTCCGATCAGTCTGATGTCTGAAGACATTGGAGAGGTTGGTGGATAGGTTTATTAGGGATGAAGGTGAGGGTATCTTTTATACTTAAACCCGAGCTCAGTTCTTACATCAAGGCTAAGTCCTATCGTCCGATCAGTCTGATGTCTGAAGACATTGGAGAGGTTGGTGGATAGGTTTATTAGGGATGGGGTCTTGGTTAGGATCCCCCTTTGTCGCAGCCAATTTGCCTATCAATCTGGCAAATCGACTGAGCATGCTCTTCATGAGGTTGTTTCACTCATTGAGAGGGCTATTGGGTACAAGGAGATTGCCCTTGGTGCTTTCCTTGATATTCAAGGGGCTTTTGACTTTACTTATTTTGAGCAAATTAGCCTTGCTGCTACCAGACATGGAGTTGGTTCAACGATTGGATTCGTTGGATTGGCTCCATGCTGAGGCATAGAGTTGTTTTTAGTAGACTCTATGAGGAGGAAGTCATGATTGTAACTGACAGGGGATGTCCGCAGGGGGTGTTGTTTCCCCTTCTTTGGAGCCTTGTGGTGAATGAGTTATTGGCTTTACTTAATGGGAAGGGTTTCTTCACTGTTGGTTACTCCCGATGACATATACATTGTTGTGGTGGGGAAATTTCCTAGGACTGTTTGTCCATCATTGTGATGGGGAGGTTTCCTAGGACTGTTTCTGAAGTCTTTCTGACAGCTCTTAATACAGTTTCTTACTGGTGTAATAGGGTTGGATTGTTTGTTCATCCGGCTAAGACTGTTATTGTGCCTTTTACTCGAAAAAGACAGTTGGTAGGGTTAACTGAGCCGACCTTCTTCGGAAAAAGTTTGCAGTTTTCGACCCAGGTCAAATACCTTGGCATTTTGCTTGACAAGGGTTTGACTTGGAAGCCTCATATTGAGTTTGTTTGGGAAAAGCATGTAGGGCTCTTTCGACTTGCAGGGGTATCTTGGGTAAGACTTTGGTCTTAGGCCAGGGCTGTTGTTCTGGATTTATACCATGGTTGTGAGAATCTATTCTTACTTATGCTGCCATGTATAGTGGCACAGGGTCTTACTTAAGACTTGTCAGGCCAAACTTGGAAAATTCAAAGGCTTTATTTGTTTTGTTTCGGAATTACTGGGGCTATGAAGACTGCTCCTACTCCCACCTCGAAGTCCTCTTGTGCATTCTTCCTCTGCATTTGTTTGTTGAGGCGAGTGCCCGGGAGGGCTATTATAGGCTCCACTTTTGAAGACGAATTTCTTGGACCCATAAGGTGGAGCATTTGTCTTTTGAGTGAGACAGGTCACACTATCCCTCTCGAGGGCGCCCGCTTTGACGTGGCGAGAGGGCTTACCGGCTGTCACTATGCCTGTATCTGGTATATCCGGGCCGATACGTCCATAGTGACAGGAAGAAACAAAGAGGTTGCTAAATGCTTGGCGAAACTCTGGCGAAGACGACCCCACACCTCCGACGGGCGTGTGCAGACGTTGGTGTGTCCTCGGCAAGTCGAACGGGAGTGGTTCACCTGAGTAGACAAGCCGTGGGAATTCCTAGCCGGATAATTCGCCCTCGGATCTCGATTGACTTTCTATAGAGAGATCCAGCAGCAATACAACTGGTTGGCCTGGGAAAGGCCCACGCCCCGGCCCCCAGTTTGCTGCCCCTAGTGAAGAAATTCCTATAGGGTCGGTAGAGCATGGCTGCACCCATCCCTCGCTGATGGATGCTCTGTAGTTCGCCACTCGACCGTCCGAGTCCCTGCGGATCCGGGATTAAGAATTGGTCCGACGTATGCCCTGCGTGAGGTACGAGTCCTCTATAAGGGTCCCAATCCCAAGGCGTTGTACCGGTCCGACGGGATGAATGGTGGAGGGATAGAAGCCGTTACGGTGCCCACCCGAGGGTTGGCCTTGCTCGGGCTGATTGGGTTCTACCAGAGGCCGGGGAAGCTTGCTTCCTAGGGAATCACAAAACCTCGGGGAGTTGATCCGAGCGATATTCGATCATGGCAAGGCGCCTGGAGCCCGGCCATTGCACGGCGTCGGTCGATATCGTCTCCATGGTGGCCCGCCAGTCTGGCGCGGACAGTGGGCTACATCGGTGATCGAACCGGGGGAGATTC
>AYEL01062024.1:0-11168 GCA_000484575.1 Olivierus martensii
ACGTTAAAGGTCAAGGTCACATTCAAGGTCATCAATTGATTGCCCCCTTTGAAACCCTACAACTATTGTCTACAACTTTTTCCAAAATAATGAGATCCAATTAAGATATTTTGTTGTCTTAAGATAAAAAACTCACTCTGTATAAAACAACTAGAAATAAATATTTTAAAAAATGCATCAAATATTCTGTACATATGAAGCCCCTAGAATCATATGAAATGCAAATAATAACTCTGTAACGTTATACCATCATATTATTCCCTGACTGAAAATGAAACAATGCCACAAGAAATGATATCATACCAGTAATATGATACTTAAGATCAATAGACAATACACAAAAACTTAAAAAAATCAAATAATATGAAATTTTAATAATATAAACTAACATGTTCAAACTTGTTACCTACAAACACAGTAACTATTTATGCTATATGTTTTTGAAAAAATTAAAAAATTACTGAAAATATTTTACATAAAGTCAAATTTATGTAAGTTGTGTATTGTATATATCAGGGAGTATCTGTACTTTACATTGATACAGGACAAACCTGAATTCAGGAAATATTAGAATTTCCTAGTCAGAACAAGAACGTTATAATGCTTGTTGGATGTTCTTGTATTTCCTAGGCAGAATTCAAAATAGCAAACATTTCTTATTTAAAGTCTGGAATTTCTAGTTTTTCCTAGTCAAAATCTAAATTGGTAAACAGTTAGCAAAAACAAAGGTTGTCATTTCTAGTTCTTCCTAAGAACATGTGCTTTGTTTGTTGAAGTTTGTTTAGTGTGGCACAGTATTTTATCAGACTAATATCAATTTTAAAAATGGATGCAAGCAAGAAAAAATTAGTTGTTGAGATTTTGAAGACAAACATGAAGGAAAATCAAACATGAAGGAAAATCATTTTCACATCATGTTGCAAGAACAGTATCAAAACTTAATTGATGAGGTAAAGTTATTCAAAAATACTTTTGTGAAATAATTTTTCTTTTAACATAGATATTCTATTTTTTGATCATTTCATTTTAAAATATTGAATTAAAAAGAATAACATTTAAAATACAAAATAAACTTTTATTTTAATTCTTTCTTTAGCAGAGGTCCTCAGTTATTCTGGCCTGCTAAGCCCAATCAAAAACAATATATTGGGGGAAAAATTTTGAAAAAGTGAGACAACCAGCTGCTACATCATTGCTATCACAAACAAAAAGGATGAAACAAATTATTAATAGCAATGACCCTACAGTGAAAATTGGAGACAATGTAACAATAGCAATTCCTGATGTTGATTGAGCAAAAGGAAGTCTCTGAAATATTATGGCAATTGTTTTGAGCATTAACTAAAACAACTTATACTAATTAAGTACAAAAGATGGAAGTTTGCCAACATTGTATTCCTGCTTTGAGTTCGATATTTGCCAGCAGAAATTTCATTTTGCCAAGATAAACAAATTTCATTAAAGAAGGCTGCAATCTGTGCCAGTGGAAGCTTGTAGGATTATACCTGCTGTCAATGCATGAAGCATTGTGCATCTAAATTATGTTTGTACAAAAAGAATAACATTTTATGCAATTCTAAATGCCACAAAAGCTTACCATACAAAAATAAATAAGAGGCCCCTAGTTTTGTTTTTCAACTTTGAAAATTTCTTATTTTATGCTGAACTTTGACTGAAAAAAATTAGCAGTTTTGGTTCTTTAAAGTCGACCATGTAATAATAATGAATGAGAGTTAGCTATCTTTCTTTCAATTTGTCTTATTTTTTGTTTCATTGCTATTTCCTGTCAATTAATAAAAATATGCATTAGGTTCATTATGTTTTTATTTTTAATAATTAATCTTTTTTACTTACCATAAATACAAAAATTTTCTTCCCACAAAAGTATCAAAAATCCTACTATTATTTTTGGGTTCATCCTAGAAAGAACTAGAAATGATGATGGATTGTTTTGGTAACATTGGCCGCATGGAAACGCTTCAGCTTTCCACTCTGGAGGACCTGGGTTCAGATCTCAAGTCCCACCCCTTGAAAATATTTATCACAAGGTCCGGGCCCAGCCTGTCGATCCCCATCCTCCACAATCCAGTTGACCATCTGCAAGGGTGGGCAGCCTGTGAAAGGGCTGTTTTGCTCTGCCATTTATTATTCTTCAAGAATGGAAAGTGATGTCAAAAAAACTGCCAATTTGGATTTTGATTAGGAAATGTTCATCATTTTGAGCTCTCTGCAAGGGTGGGCAGCCTCTGAAAGGGCTGTTTTGCTCTGCCATTTATTATTCTTCAAGAATGGAGAGTGATGTCAAAAAAACTGCCAATTTGGATTTTGATTAGGAAATGTTCATCATTTTGAGTTCCGTTAGGAAATACTAGAATGCCTGAAAAGCATTAGGATGTTTTCATTTTGACTAGGAAATTCTAGTGTTTTCTAAATTCAGGCTTGTTCTGCAACACATATACTGTATTCTTTAACTTCCAAATAAACCTTCAAATTACTGAATATAAATGTCTTAGAATTAATTATATGTCTTACATTTTATATTTTATAAAAAAATTTTGATCATAGAAATTTAAAATTCATAATTTTACAGTATGACATCACAATTTTCTTGACTTTCTCTCTTCTTTGTCATTTATTTTTATAAATCTATTACCATACTCTGTCTTGTATGTTATTGTTATAAATTATTGCTGCCTCCTTCCCTTAATAATATGATATAATTTATGAAATCATGATTTTTGGAATATCATGTGTCATTATTGCATTAATATTCAAAATATTTATTAAAAATATTTGAATTCTTCAAGTTGTTTCTTAAATTGTGCTTCCTTTGATTCTGTAAACAGATTTTTTTTAATAAAAAGATTTTTTTAAATTACAGTAGAAAAATTTTTAACTATTTTATTAGAAAATATTTTCCTTTTGACTTATTTTTTTTAACTGTTCATTTTATGCACTTTGTTGAACTGCAGCATCATTCATATATATAATGAATAATATTTTATTTTTATTCCAATTAGCCTTTAGTGTTTAACAAATAGAATAAGAGAAACATTTGAGAAAAATGTGTTCAGTTGTTTATAGTTGAGAATTATCTATGAGTTGGGATTAATGCCACATCTTTTTTTGTATTCGGTCTGCTTTCATATTAAATATTGTTTTTAATATGTAAATTAAAGTAGACCAATAAAATAAACTGAATTATATTTTTCCAGATCAAATTTGCTAAAAAATTTGCTTACCAAATCAAAGGCAGTACAATTTAAAAACATAACTTGAAGAATTCAAATATTTTTAATGAAATTTTGAATACTAATGCAACAATGATATAAATGATATTCCAGAAAACATCTTATTATATAAATAATAAATATTCATATTTTAGCATTTAATTTAAATGTTAATCTATTGTTGCCAATCATCTACTATTAGTATAGTGACACTGTTGGCTTTTTACAAAAGATAGTTAAAGGACAAGAAAAATATTGCTAAAGAATAATGAACAGTAGTAAAATGTCAAATATTTTGCAAAAGCCATTTAAATATTTTTAGAACTTATATTTTTCTTATGTGTAATATGAAAATCATAAAAATAGTTACTGAATTTGAAAAAATATATGCATAATATTATTTTTATATTAATTTTAGAATTTACTATCAAACATGCAAATTTCTCTAATCTTACTATTTTAACTGCTTCAACTTTCCTTAACTATATCATAATATCAACAGCACTTCTTGCAGTAAAGCATCAACACATATTTATTAGACATAAATATACAAACGTTTTCGGTGTATCTACACCCTCTTCAGGCATACTCTTTCACTAACCAAATGGAATCAAGAGATTATTTACTAACATTGTAAATACGTCAACGTTTTTAGAACATGAATCATGTTCTAAAAACGTTGAAGTTGCTATGACAACATTGTAAATAATCTCTTGATTCCATTCAGTTAGTGAAAAAGTATGCCTGAAGAGTGTGTAGATACACTGAAAACGTTTGTATATTTATGTCTAATAAATATGTGTTGATGCTTTACTGCAAGGAAGTGCTGTTGATATTATAACATGCAAATTTAACATTATTTGCTTTTTCTTCCCTTTGCTAATTTATATCGTTTAAATAATTGTAAAAATATATGTCAAAACTTCATTTAATAACCACAAATGGCATCCTTATACTATAATGAAGATTTCAGAAACAATTAACTTGAATTAAATATTTGAATTGTAAGTTAGTTTTATTAAACTAATGATTTTGATATTGTTTCCAGATTAATTAGAGTAATATATTTCAGTTAACTATATTATTTGGAAATTATTATACAATGTATTTTTTATTTTTTTTATTTCTTAAGTTATTTATTTTGATTTGTTTTATTCTTTTTGAATAGGTTTATCCTGATACTTATTTATATTTACTGATATATGTATATCATAGGACAAATTTGCTGCATCTATTATATTTAGAAATAAAGGGAAACTTTACATACTGACTTATACTGAACAATTTGACAAATGAATTTGACATAAATATTGAATATGCTTTGCTTTTAGTTCTTTCATTCTATAAATTTTTTGATTTAAGAATTTTTCCATTTTGTTGGTTGGAATCTATATATCTGTAATCATTGATTTTTTTTCCTATGTAAAGAAGACATATGTATTGATTTTTCATTTAATGATGATGATCAATGTTTTATTATTATTTTTTTGATATTTTCCTAAAGAATTATAACTTTTTCAGTTTATATCAAATGTTAAATGGACATCATCTGCACCTTATCGAACTATTACAGTGAGAGATTCCATGTCTGATTTACCTGAAATTCGAAATGGTGCCAAAGCAGAAGAAATTCCATATAATGGAGAGCCAATTTCTCATTTTCAAAGAATGGTTAGTAATATATTGTTAGAAAATTATTTCTCCATAAAAAAATATTTACAATATTGTATTATATATTTTTACAGTTAAGAGGAAAACATTATCAACCCATTCTCAGAGATCATATATGTAAAGAAATGAGTCCTTTAGTAGAAGCCCGCATGAGATACATACCATTAGCACCTGGATCTGATTGGCGTGATCTTCCAAATATTCCTGTTCGACTGTCTGATGGTAATTATACCAAAAAATTGTAAGTATCAGTAATTAAAAGATTTTTAAGTTATAAATATTTATATTATATAAAATATATTTATTTTTTCATATAAGACGATATACTCACAAAGATATAAAAAATGGTAACTCAAATACTGGTGCTTTGAGAGGTGTTTGTGCATGTGCAGAAGGAAAACCTTGTGATCCATATGATAGACAGGATAATACACTGATTCCTTGGTGTCTTCCTCACACTGGAAATCGACATAATCATTGGGCTGGATTGTATGGTCGGCTAGAATGGCAAGGTTTCTTCAGTACTACTGTGACTAATCCTGAGCCAATGGGAAAACAAGTATGTTATATTTCATATTTTTTATCATTTTGGAAACTAAGTTTTCATAATAATGTTCTATTTGTTATAGGGTCGTGTTCTTCATCCAGAGCAGCATCGAGTTGTTAGTGTCAGGGAATGTGCTCGTTCTCAAGGATTTCCTGACAGTTATCGTTTTTTTGGGATAATTACTGATCGACATAGACAAGTAAGTTGAAGGTTGTTTCTTCTTTTTTGAATTTATGTTCAAATAATATACTTGTCAAGTCCAGTGGCCCAGACTCCAAAATGATGGATTTGACACACAATAATCTTCCATATAAATGTGATTTATCTTGTAAGGGATATAAGGGCTGGGAGACTAAGAGGTAGAAGAATTCACTTAGCAAGAAAATCACAACCAGTAACAAATTCTATTTATTAATTTACTATAAACTTCTTCTTCACAATAAAAATATAAAGGTTCTCTTTATTTTTTATTTACATATAAATACTGTCTCCAGGCAACCAGAATTCACATCAACACCACAATTATCTAAAGAGTCTGCCTTAGACCATAATATAGAACTTTATACACAAAAAGACATCATATCACTGGGGTCTGGAAAATTTGCCCCCTACATTTCGCCCCGAGAATGTTTCACCTCCGGAACATTTTGCCCCCAGCAGATTTCGCCCCCCTGTAGATAATGAATAGGCTACAAAATTGCAAATAATACACCAAGCTTTAAACTGCTAACTGAATGTATGATACTTTTTGTGGAGTGTCAGACTTTATAAAAAACGTAAAATTAGCGATAAATATTCAACACATTAAACAACTACTAACTGAATGTACGGTACTTTTTGTGGAGTGTCAGACTTTATAAAAAACGTAAAATTTGCGATAAATTGCTCCAAATTCTTAACTTTTTACCATTTAACTACATTATAATTTACTTTTTACCTCGCGCACACGTACTTATTCATTTAAACAGTTTTAAAGATATCATCCCATAAACATTACAACTCTTTCCTATAATAAATATATCAAATTAGGCCAATTTATCAATAATTGATCAGAATGTAGTGTCAGACTTTATAAAAAACGTAAAATTTGCGATAAATTGCTCCAAATTCTTAACTTTTTACCATTTAACTCTCTAACTGTAACTTTGTTTGCTCCAAATTCTTAAATTTTTACCATTTAACTACATTATAATTAACTTTTTGCCTCGCACACTCGTATTTATTCATTTTAAACAGTTTTAAAGATATCGTCCCATACACATTACAACTCTTTCCTATAATAAATATATCAAATTAGGCCAATTTATCAATAATTAAAGTGTAAGCGACCAAAAAAAAAAAAAAAACGGAAAGCGATACACTTAAATAGCGAAAAAAATATTAGAAATTTTTATAAAATTTTATACTGTGTGCTTTATCGATAATTTTTTTTAAATATTATCTAATTTTCTTCAGCCATACCTTATTTTAATCATAAGACTTGCCACTATCAAAATATGTCAAACATTTCGTTGGACGGCTAATATTTCATATAGAAAATTGTGATTTCTCCGATCTCATATAATGAACGAAAAGTTATCAAAAAAATAAAATTCGGAAAAATTTTTTACATCTTTAGAAAGACAATAAAAACATATTTAATTATAAAATTATCAAAAAATTTAACTGAAAATTAAGCGAGATTTTACTTTTTTAATTTTTGCTAATTAATTAGGTTTAATTTGTAACATCAAATATCTACTAAAGGGGCTGGGATTTCAATAAAAATTCCAGATATGGAGAGTTGACTATATTTGCAATTTTGTAGTCTATTCATTATTTACAGGGGGGCGAAACATTCTCAGAGGCGAAATGCAGCGGGCAAATTTTCCATAAACCCATATCACTATTCACTCTATGGCTGTCTGACATCCGTCTTTCCTCTGGTGGTCAATCCTTTATACATTTATTAATTTATATAAAAAATTGTGAAGATCCAGCCATTGTTGACTTCATGAATAATAAATAACTAACAATTTTAGAAAGTATTTATAATAATTACTTACTTTGTGTTTTGATCATTCTTTGTCTCTAACAACTTATCTGGAGTTTTCTCTCACTTCATTGTTAAATGTACTGCCAAATAGCAGGATATAGAAACAGCACATATCCTAGCCATTGTACAAGTTCTTCACAAAATATGAGGAAAAGGAGATGAATTTATATAACTTTATGCAAATATGCAATATGCCTGAAGCATCTAATCACTTGTATAAAAGATCATCAATTCAATCTCACCATCAGAATTCACCAGCATCTTCATCGGAATTGTTCCATCTTTATTCATCTGTCATCATCATGTGCCAATTAATTTGTTTATTAATAATAATAATGGTGTATTTTGGCAAATATGTTGTCATATTTATTATTATAAAGTTCTATAGTGTGATTGAAGGATTATTCACCAAATTCTGCTAATCATCATTCTGTTTTGAAGATTTATGGAACTCCTGACTATGGATCAGACAAGGAAACCCATCTGTTAGACTAGGCAACTTATTCACTGTCATTGCCAATTTCCAGGTTCTATAAATATTTAAATTATTATTTTCATTTTATTCAAAATATAAAAATATTTCTTCTCATGCTCCTCAATACCCTGGACATGATGACAACAGTAAACTATCCAATTCCTTACACACTTGATAAATTTCTTTTAAATTATGAACTCTATTTGAGGGACTGTCTTTTTATCAAGTTAGGCTTCATCTTAATTTTTGATTTATTTATACTCATCTATTTTCATAATTTACTGTTTATTTTAATCTATAAATAATTCAGTCCAAACAATTCACGATAGATTTTTTCCACTTCATTATTACTTGTTTCTTGTTGTTAAATTTTAAATAAAGTATAATTTACTATTCATAATTTGTATTTGAGTAAAAATAATAGGATAAAAATATTGCTAGCAGATAGTCCTAGAAAAACTAAAAAGATTTCTATCTTCAGCCATTATGCTCAAATTTATAAAAACAAACTGGAAAAGTTGCATGGTGTATGTGATCATTAAGCTATTTCCAAGCAGTGGATATTGCTTTTGGTTTCTGTAGGTTGATGATAAATTGATATTTAATTTACAGGACTTTGGATATGTAACGGTCATTGCATAATTTTGGTTTGATGTTAGTTGGCTATATTGTATCCTAATGTATATACAGAGAATACTGTAGCCTTGCTGCTTATAGAAACTGTTCTTATGCTGTTTTAATCTTTGGGATCGATTTTGTCTGGTAAAGCCAACTTCCTTGGGTAAAGCTAATTGAAATCAATATTAGAAAACAGAATGATAACTATCTAGCAAACTTCCTTTTCCAATTAGAAAAGGAAAATAAAATTGCTAACATCTCCGATTTATAATTTTAAAATTATATAAATTTTTTTATATAATTTGTTATATTTAATATATAGTGCTATATTACAATTTTATATTGTAGGATTATAACAATAGTTGTAAAATCTATATTGTATTGTTATAACATTAATTAATTGTCTATATAAAAGTTATTCTAGTTAATATGATTCAATTTGTATGTGGATATCATATTAAAATAGTTATCTTACCTACAAAGCAAAAAGTGCAACATATGTATAATGTTATGTAAATTATTATGGTAAAATTAATAAGTATTAAATTAAGACTTGCATAATGTTATAAAGAATATAAATCTTATATAAATTGTTAAGCTCCTATATTTTTCCTGTGATTGAAAAATGAAGGAAGTGATTCATTTACTATTCATTAAGAATTTTTAAAAAAATTTTATGATAGTGTGATAGAGAGAGACTATGGTGAAAATAAAATTATAAATTTGTTTTATTGCATTCAATTGCATTTAATGTATATTTGATACTTAGCTACTTGATAAGTAGATCATAATATAGATACAATTCAAGATAACAAATTTCAGAATATGTTGAAAATAAGTACAGGTAGTTTTCAATTTTATGAGTTAATTCGTTCTTAGAATGCACTCATAAAATAAGAACTTATAATCAATTACCCATAGACCTAAGAATGGAACATCTGTTTTTACATTAACAATGAAATTTGGCCGTTAAGAAAATTAAGAAATTATTGTTTATCATAAAATATTGATTTTTTTTTAATTATCTAAAGGAAAGTAAACATGGCCTTTAAAAATCAAGCAAATTATTGATTGATAAATAAATGAGTTTTTACATAGGTGAACTTCTGTCTTAGACACAATCTGGGAATGAAAGTTGTTTGCTTATGCAAACATTTGTCATTAATCTGCTGGTAAAAACCATCACAACCATAGGATGTACTACACTTCAGTCCACATTTTAATTATTTCATAGTAGATGACAATATTTTTGCTACAAACTCAGTCACAGTATATTATATAGCTATGCGTATGGTTTGAAATTCCTTTTTTATGAAGATTTAACATTTATTTATTGCACTTAATGTTTGTATTTTCAATTTTTTTGATATTTCACATTTGAAAAAGAACTCAAACCTGGAAATTTATAAACAGAGATTTACCTGTGTTTAATTTATTGTAACCTAACATTCAAATTATCATATTTCAAAATCCAAATTTGTTTCCAATTGTAAAAGCATATGAATCCAAAGAAACAATGTAAAAAAAATTTTATGATGATTTACAGTTTTGAGGGTGTTTTTAATTAATTAATAATAATAATAATAATAATAAGTTTTCAGTAATTTATTGTGTTTCCTTTTAGATAGGAAATGCTGTACCTCCACCACTTGCCACTGCAATAGGATATGAAATATTAAAATGTGTTGCAGAGAAAGAAAATAATGTGCAATCTTTAAATAATAATGAGAGACATGATGTTGAAATGAGAGAAAAAATTGGCAGTAGTCCAAAAGCCAGTACATCAAATGTTTAATGAAATATTGTTGAAATTGTTAAAATTTTTAGTAGTATTTTATATATGTAATGAATATTGTGGTTTTAGCATTCCAGAATTGCAAACAACAATTATATTTTTGTGTCTAAAGATAAAACAGAATTCACGCACAAAATAAATCTGTACTTCAGTTTAAATGTTGAATATACAGTATTACCATTTTAAAGATTTATCATCATCTATTGTAATTATTATGCTTTTTAATTGAAATGAATTGTATAAAGTTTTTTATCATGTTTATAAATTAAAAAGTATATATTAATTTTGTTGAAAGTGTTTATTCCTTATATAATTAATAATTAAATAGTTAAAATTATTTTCAACTTTATTAAAATAAAAAATATATCTTCAACAATATTATAAAGCACAATTATTGTTTAACAGTCTAGATGCATTAAAACTACATTATACATAAAACCAGCATATTTTCATCAAAATTAGTATATAATTGAGCTTATTCCAATTTATAAAAAGTTATAATAATGCTAAAAATTAAAATGCTGTGAAAAATATTTGAAATCAGAGATTAACTATGAAATTTGATATTTACTGTAGAGTTTGCCTATAATTTTGTAAGATAATCTTAATATTTTTTCAAATTGCATATCAAATTTTAGTTAATGCTCTGAAATTTTTAGTAAATTTTCTCAAGATGTTCTTGGTGAATAGTTTAACAATTATTCAACATAAAATGTATAATAAATTTATTTTTATTCTATATATATATGTATCAAAATATATAATAAATTGATATAGCAAAATGTATATACATTATT
>AYEL01062030.1:0-15542 GCA_000484575.1 Olivierus martensii
ACCGTGTAAAAGTGAAACCGTGTAAATTGAGTGCCATGCAAATCGAGGAATAGGTGTATTTTTTAACTTCAAGCATTTATCCTCTCTGAACTGATTGCCGAATTTCTTTAGCATGTACAAAATCTCTCTCTATTAAAGGAAGCTATTGGTTACTTAAACCGTAGTCTGTGTAGTTATAGTCAGAAGCCTCATTACCTGTTCTTACCCACATTGTGCCACATATCGCGTTTAGGCCTGAAGTTTGTTCGTATCGTCCACGGGTTTCACAAGAAAATTCATTATTCAACGGTTCTAAACTAATTGAGAAAATGATTAATTCAAAATCAGTGTGTGTCAAACTGGGAAATATGCTTTAATTTCCAGAATAACTCAAGTTAAGTGATTATGATTTTCCATTTGAATAGCAAAGAAAATAGTTTCCAGTGAAATAGTGCCTTCACTGGAAACTATTTTCTTTGCTGTGCTGTCTTGTGTAAATTCAAATTTGCTGTTGTTCTGGAACCCTGAGACAGTTCACTGCACCCAAGAGTCGCTAAAAGACTAAAACAGCACTTGGACAGTATTAACAGTTTTCTTCCATAAATAAAACAAAAATTCAAGTAACCCATATTGTGCCTCTCCCCAGATCAGAACCTCTGATTTGGGGAATTTGGAATCATAATAATTAAGACTCCAAGCAAATTTTTGGATTCAGTTGGAGCTTATTTTAAAAAAAAAGTACTTTCTATTGGTCAATTATATGTTGCAGCATCAATAACTCATACAGTAATTTGCTCTTTCCAAGTTATCTCAAAAATTCTACAATTAATTTTTATAAAGAAATATTTTCTTAAGACAAAACAGATAAAATATACACTACCAAAAATATTAGATTGTTTAAGTATGGAAAAACAACAGCAATATCTTTGTGAGAATTGTGTGTAGTATAATCTCTCTGGGTTTGACATCATCTTGTACCTAAGTTATTTTTGTATTTTTCATGACTATTATTCATAGTTTTGCCTGTTTGACTGTTAGTCTTAGCAATTAGCATGGTTAGTGTTATTGCTCCAAGAATGATGATGATTTGTATAGTCTTTGTGAGAATTTTTACCAATAGAACTGTCTAATTTTGAATCATGATTACAGATGGGTATCTTGACTAATGAGGACATCTCTTCGAAAAATTTTTAAATCAACTTATTTTGTCTACAGAGTTATGCCAATCACAGATTGAATGAAATATCTACTCAAAACTGTTTGGAAATCAGCTATTCACTTATCACACTAACTTTTCTGACATCATTAGAATGACAATACAGGTAAGAAAAAGACAATTTAGATTTGTTTTCTCACAAAAAAGTAATGTCACAACATGGTGGATCTAACTCTATTCTGATACATTAATATAGTTATAATTGCAAAGATTGTAAATCCCACAAAAATAGTATCAAATGAAAGAGATGACCTATAAATTTATAAAAATTGTATGTTGGCGATTTCTTTATATGGATGATTCACCATAAAATATGGTACATCTTGTAACTATAGCAGATACACACTTAATCTGTTTGGAAAATTTTCATTACTAATAGTTTTCTATTGATTTTTTTCCAATTAATTGAATATGTATTTATATGAAAATCACAGTAATAATTATTTATGCATATATATTTTTATTTAAAATGATTCATTAATGGAATGTAGAAATACTCCATTCTATGAGATCAGAGTTCAAACAGTACTAAGAGAAAGTATAAAACCATTTTAATACGGTAAAATGATTTTATACTTGTTCTTAGTGCTGTTTGAACTCTGATCTCATATATTGAAGCAAGTGGCTTTTCAGTTTTATTGTTACTCCATTCTATTTAAACAAAATCGAAAAAATGAAATTAACTGCCACTTTAAATCATATACAAATATAAAAACAGAATTTACAAAAAGAAACTAATACAACAATATTATATGACTGATAGATCATTAAATATTTTTAAATTTAGATGATATAGAGCTAAATGAACATAACATAAATAACGGTTGTTTTGCCCCAAGCACTTTCAACTTTGAACATTACAAATATATTGCATTTAATGGCATCACAGGAAGTGAAAAGGCATAAAATTCCACATAATCAGACTTTTCTGTAATTCTTGTGGTCATCTGATATCTAACTAAGGAAGAAACAAAAAACAAAAATAACAAAAATGCTATGGTACTTTTCCTCCTTAATAACTTGGCTTCTACAAGAGAAAAATTCAATCAAATCTTGTTTTAAAGTTAATCATCTGAACATTGGAAAACTCAATCAAAAATCCATTTGTTTACTAAAAAAATACAAAACATATATTTTCACATTTATTTCATTTACCTTAATATTTTTTATTTTTTTGTATCATTAAAAACCTTATCTAATTTTGATTCTAACAATACTTGAATCAATTTCCTAGAGTGTATAGAATTTCAGAAATCCTAAATTGAGGTTTTAGAATTTTTTTAAGCTTTTTAATGCATTTTAATTACATTATCATAACTAGGTAAAAATTTAAAAATTCAGTCCAGAACTGTTTTACAAATATATATTCTAAATCTTTATTAAAAATTATTCATTTGTTATCTTAGGATTGACTTGTTAATAATTCCTTGATAATACTAATATTGTTCTTGACAGTTTATTTATATATTTATTGAGAAGTATATTCAAAATATTTCTGCAGAAATCTTGCTGACTCATTCAAGCATTCAGCAAAAACTTAAAAAGTTTGCATTTAGCTAATGGTGGGCATTTTGAACAAATTTGTTAAAATTTTTAAAACATTAAGAAAATTTTTAAGTTCAAAGATAAAATTTATTTTTGTTTACTTAATCCAATTCATTTACCTAATAAGTTTTCTTTTTATAATTAGGCATCTTAATTAAAAATGATCTTATGATGGAATTAATTTGAAAAAATATGATAATTTATATTTTTTCAGAAGATATGTTGCCAATTATGAATCAAACAGCTAAAAATATTTTTCTAATAAAACAAATTTAATAAATTCTGTTTAGTGCAAATCATAAAACCGTGCGAGTAATGTAATTTCAACAATTTCCAGAATGAAAAATCTTAAAAATCAAGTAATTTCAATCACCTCGAGCTAATAATTATTTAATATTGAATCATTTAGCAATAATTTTTACAAAGGA
This sequence comes from Olivierus martensii, assembly GCA_000484575.1. NCBI lineage: Eukaryota > Metazoa > Arthropoda > Arachnida > Scorpiones > Buthidae > Olivierus > Olivierus martensii. The sequence continues at coordinate 3,169 of AYEL01062030.1, forward strand.
CTTAAATGTTCAAAAGTATATTGAAAAAATTTATTGCATGACATTAAAACAGCTGCATTGTAATTTTATTGCTAGATTTTTCTAAACTAGCACTTTGTGCATCAATTTTTGCCTAACTAACGATTATTAATTTTTTACATAATAATTTAATCATCAATTGAAGATATAAAGAATCTTTAGAGGAATTATTAAAAGTATCATTACACTAAAAACTCATCCATATAAAAATCAAGTCTAGGTTATTTATATGCTGAGCATATATAGGCATTCAAAGTATGAAATATCCTATACATAAATTTTTTATTTAAAATATACTCACTGCCAATTGAAGAATACAAGAAACAGCATTAATTCTTGCAATATCACTAGATGCCATTTTCATGTCAACTCTCCATCCAAAATTTTTTAATCTTGGTAATGAAACTAGTAAAAAAAAGAAAAATTGCAATATAATTTTAAACTTTAAATGAAATCATTTTTCATACAAACTTGAATGGATAAAAAATATAAATTTTAATATTATATTACTAATGCAATGAAACTCACCCATATTATCCACTGCTTCAGATTCCCACTGATGAAATTTTTCAGTTATGATCTTTACAAGCAATTCTTTTAGACTTTTATGAAATTCTGCTGGAAAGAGAGATGCAGCCATTTCAGGAGAAGAACAGTTATGGAAAATTGCCAATTTGGTTAATGAAGATAAGGAAGTCAGCAACTGAAATTGTTCAACTTAAATTTATGAAATCTGATTATTATTACTATTTTTATTCATAAATTTACATACATATTTATTTGTAATTCTGATTAAAACACTTCAATAATGTGTGAAATTTGAGGGTAAAAAATTTGAAACCTATATATAAGCTGACTCCAACTTTCAATTATTGGAATGACATGACATGCATTGAAATAAATGGATAATATTTTTATAATTTAAAATATTTTTCAAATCCAATTCAGTAATAAACATGCCTTAGATAAAATGTCAAGCTTAACATGGAAACATCACAATGTGATACAATACTGGATGGAAAGTAGAAGACAATCATGTGATGTTTGGTCATGTTTCTTTATAATATGATTTTATTGAAATGTTTGTTTTGCAGAATGTTGTTATAAAATCAATATCCAGTAATGAAACAAAAGAATTTAAGCAAGTAAAATAACTTTAATAAAAGAGTAAGAGCTACACAGGTTGACATTCCAAAAGAGGAGGGACATCTGGCAAATTGCTCAGAATTGTTGCTACTAAAGGGTGCTATAGAATAGGTGATAGTTGGGGATTTAGATGTAGCCTCATATATGCTAACACAGAAAAATATTAAAAAAGTTTGGCATTTTCAAATTTCAATAAATATTTGACAAAATTCAAATAAATGCAACAGAAATTTTGCTGGAACTGACAAGAGAGAAAAGCTAATCAGTATACATACGACTGTTTGAAGTGCAAATCTGATAACCAAAATTAATTGCAATATAATCATCATATTTTTTAAATGATTACAACTATTAGAAAACACACAAATTGTCAATCAGAAATATTGGAAATTGCTATATTCTTATTTAATATTAAAATTTTATATATTCAATGGTAGCTACTATGTTTACTCAAAAAAAACCGACACCATCATCACTTATCTCGCCATCTATCAGCTATTTCAGATTCATTCCGCAGCATTATGCCAATTTAATCTTTTACACCACCCATACTACAATATTGCTCCCTCCTCAAAACACTTGCATACTTCCAAAACATCCTTTTGTTCCCTTTAAGCTAGCCATATAATTTTTGTTTTAGCAAATTTTATCTGTATATGATTATCTATTTATTTACCTGAAGGATTAAAATAATAGCTTATATTTTTTTGAAAAATATGAAGCTATTATTGAAAAAGAAAAATTCACAACAAATCAAATATACAATATGGTCAAGACAGTTCTTAGTACAATATAAAGACTGTCAAAATTTTAGCACAAAAAGGTAAACATCAAGTCAGCACAGTAACAAGTGGTGAGCATGGTACAAACATAACATTCATTTGTTGCATAATGCTGTTGGAGAATTCATGCTGCCAATGCTCATATTCAAATGCAAAAGAATGACTGATGACCTCAAAAGAGGAAGCATGCTTAATGCTGTGTACACTTGTTCCGAGAGTGGATGGATCATGACTTCATTATTTCTGAAGTGATTACAAAATTTTATAAAATGCTTTAGACTTGAAAAAAGTAAGAAAAAGTATGTGCTTCTTATCTTGGATGACCATGCTACTCATGTGAAGAATATTGATGCAATATGAGTTGCACAAGACAATGGAATCATAATGTAGTCTCTACCAGCACATACATCTCATAAGCTCCAGTAACTGGATAATTCATTTTTTAAATCTTTGAAACATCACTTTAATGAAGCTAGTGTGTAACATGGATGTGAAACCACCCAGAATTTGCCATAAACCAGTCAAACATTTCTGAGATTTTGGGAGTTGTATATCTACAGAAAGTTTGTATGGAAGCCACAATTCATGATTTTCAAATGGTATGGATTATAGTCATGAAATCATTACAAATTAGAGAAAAGAAAATTTGTTGCTGTGGAAAAGGTTGATGAATCAATAAGATTAAAACTGAACCTAAAAATATTATTGAAACAACAAATATTTCACAATCAACTGCCAAGAATTCCAGTACTACAGATACGTGGAGAACAAGATTCATACAACAAATTTTTCAATCATTCAATTCAACTTCTCTCAATATTACCTGCAATATAGAAAATCATCCTAATTCTACATCAGTCTAAGTTGAAATCGAAATACTCTCTCCAAAACATTGCATTGTAGCAACTCAAAACAAATCATCCAGAAGAACTGCAGTTTCTCAAATATTAACAGACAGCCCATACAAAAATAGCCTAGAAAAAAAGATTAGATGAGATTAAAAAGAAAACTGCAATCAAAAATTTAACTAAAACAGCAACGAAAACTCATAAGGGAAAGAATAGCACTGAAAATAAGATAACACAAAAAGGACAAAAAGAAGAAAAAGAAAGGTAATGAAAATGAAAGCTAGTTCTATAAAATGTAAGAAGAGAATAGTCAGAAAAGTATGATACAATGCACACAGTGCAAAATATAGGTAACAAACTTTGTGCAGAATAGAGAAGACATACTTTTGAATATTTATGTGATGATTGTAATGATTAGATCTCAATTTTGAATTAGGATAAGTATGATGGGATTTAGACATATTAATCCTAAATTGTAATTTTTCCCAAATAAAAAAAAATCATTTTTATGAAAAGTTGATTATTTTTTGTTCTTTGAGTTTATAAAACTGTTGATTCTATTAATAAAGAGTTGATTACCACTAATTTTGTTTCATTTTCTGTATTATTCTTCATGTGTTCTTAAGAGGTATAATTTAGGTAAATTTATCCTATCTAATAATTTCAGATAGTTCAAAATGGTTCAGCTGAATCATTTGTTAAAATTTATCAGATTTTCCAAAAATGCTTGTTGTGGGAACAGAAAACAAAAACTCACAATTAATTGGTTTGGTACCTAAAATAAATACCAACATGACTGAATAAGTACAATTGAAAATGCAATAAATTTAGTATCATTGTTTATTGCATTTTTATTTGTACTTAAATCACAATTAAGTTCTTTTGCAAGCTTCCTAAATGTTTTACAGTGTAAAAAAGATGAAATCAATAATAAATTATTATAAGGGATCACAAATACAATTCATTGAAAATAATACGTAATTATTTGAAAATCTTCTGTTATAATGGAAATAGATTTTTTTCATGCAGGATGTGGACAAATTCTGTTTTTATCTATATCTAGCATAAATGATCGTTTGTTTCACAATTTTGCAAAAAACATGTTATAACAATAAAAAAGTGTATTAAATATATTATAATAGTATCAGGTCTATTTTAAGTATTATTTTATGATAAATGCAGATTTTTTTTAGAACAAAGATAGAAATTAATTATTATGGATTGTTATCTATCTAATTTGAATTTTTCATGATCATTGATATAATATTTTGAATTCAAAATATTATAACAGTGATCATTATTAGTAGTATAATTCTCCTTTGCAGCTTATTGATATATACTAGTGAATGGCATCACTAAGGGGATGCACCAAGGATGTTTTATAATATAAAACATCCTTGGTGTGGCCCACACCAGGTGACACCCAATGCTTTCAAACATATTAAAAACTTACATTTTTGCCAATTTTACGATTGTAAGCTCTTTTTAAAATGGTCATTTCTTGTTTGTTGAAAAATATGTGGGGGGATAATATTGTTAATTAGCATTAGTCACATGAGTATAGTATTAGATTGAAGTTGTGTTACATAAATTTTGGATTTTGTACAATGTAAAGAAAGTATTATGTGAAAATTAATATTATAATAATATCATTTGAGTGATATTCTTAATAATATAGTTTATTATTGACTGTTGGTTTTGTATTGAATTTCTATGGTGTATAATTGAATTTTAAGAGTGTTTATATCATTTATAACAAGATTAACTTTGTTTGAATTGCATATGTTTAGAAATAATTGCAACAAATTTGTTCTTAATTAAAATAGGGAAAAAAATTGATACAATCATGCCACGTGGTGTACACAAATCAAGGAGACCGAGTGGATTTCATCAATGGAAAATGAAGGAAACAAAAGCTAAATCTCAAAATGGGAGTGATACCATGAATTACAGCAATGCTAGGAACTGATACTAGCTAATTAGACATGAACTTCTTAGAAGATATGATTTCTATAAATTTTTCCTACTAAAATTAACTTTATAAATTTTCAATTTTTTACTTTTATGGCATCTGTCTGTTCAATTGTCAAGTTTTCAGCAGTTTTGATGACTAAATGTTTTGGTGGATGATCTTGGCAGAGAAAGGAATCTCGACATAAGTCATTGACGTACTGTTTTGACGTTGCCTGTAAAATACTATACGTTGCATTTCATCTACAAATTGCAATAAAACATAAAAATTTCTTATTAAAACTTACTTTCAACAGATACAGCAACGAATTGAAATCAACGGACGCCATTTCACTCTAATCAAATAGATAGCTGCGGTTCCGAATACGCCCCGCTCCAAAAACTGGTTAATTCACTTCCTAACAGGAAAACAACTAGTTAGTTATCTTATTTAATATTCCCTCTGAGGCAAAATACGTCAACTCCACAAAAATTTGATATCTCAATAAATTATTAATCGAATTTTGTACGAAACCGTGGACAGTTCACTTAACCTGCTGTTATGCGCAGTCGTAGAAGAAGTCTATCACTTCGCGCATGCTACTTGTGTTAATTTTCGTGCGCCAAGCAATCGTTTCGCTTCTCCAATTCTGCGCGCATCGCTACAGCGAGCGAAGACGTCACGCGGCACTTTCTTTTGACATTTATTTCATGCCTAATATACAGGTTGAAGAAAAACTTTGTAGTAATATTTTGTGTACTGATAGGGGCCTCGAAACAAGTCGAAAATGTCTAATGAACCTGTAGTGTAAATGGCACCGTTTTCGAGTTATAACTCTAAAGCTAGCCAATCACCATCTAGTTTACAAATTCGAAAATGTCTAATGAACCTGTGGTGTAAATGGCACCGTTTTCGAGTTATAACTCTTTAAAGCTAGCTAATCACCATCTAGTTTACAAAGGGTCACGACGCGTCGCGTTGCCACTAACTTGTATCTTATTGCGTTGCTTGTAACTCAGTAGTCAGTAAGAGAGCGACGCAATGCGACACGTCTTGACAACGCGACGCGTCGTGACGCTTCGTGTATTCGAAGGTAATTGGCTAGCTTTAATTAAAGGGTTATAACTCGAAAACGGTTAGACCATATGTTCATTAGACATTTTTGATTTGTTTCGAGGTCCCCTATCAGTATACAAAATTTTACGACGAAGTTTTTTCTTCACCCTGTATAATAAAGATTGTAACCATTTTATTTAAAACATCTTAAGTTTCGAATTTAAATAATAAACATCATCAATATAGCATATCCTTACGTTCCTTTTATACCGTCAGACTCCTATTTGAGATCTCAGAGGGCTCAATAGTTGTTTTCCTTTAAAGCGCTAATCAGCAGCATTTAAAAAATTTTTCTTACTGATTTTCAAAAACAAGTTTAAATCATGGAGAGTTTTTGTGCAACGTTCGTATCTTACAAAAATGTAACTCAATCGTTTAAAATTACACTAGAATGAATATTTCTATCAAAAATGGTGTATTTAAATGATTCAATTTCTCCATTATTATTGTTTTTGCATCATTCTTCTATCTTCGATGCTGGAATTTTATCGTTAATTCGTTTCAAGACTCGCGACATAAGTCGAATAAATTTTTAAAAAACGATCTAGACCCCCCATAAATAAAACCTGTAGCGCCGGTAATAACATTTTTAAGCTTCTAAATAATTTTATAAATTATTTTGCATATTTTAATCATGGGAATTTTATCGTTAATTCGTTTCAAGACTCGCGACATAAATCGAATAAATTTTTAAAAAACGATTTAGACCCCCCATAAATATAACCTGTAGCGCCGGTAATAACATTTTTAAGCTTCTAGATAATTTTATAAATTATTTTGCATATTTTAATCATTATTTTATTCATTTTTATATGGTCAACATATTCTTGTACGCAGCGTAGAAAGTTGAACAAGAGTGAACTTCAACGTAAAGACGCAACGTCTTGTAATATACAGAAAGTGACATCATCAGCATCGATACACCGACGTATTTACTTCGCGTTTTATCCTATGAGATCCAGCCTTTAGTAGACTTTTATTTTTTCCTATTTACAAAAAAAACCGACGTAAAGTCGAAAACGACATAAGTCGAGGTATGATTGTATTATCTTATTGAAATTGTATTTTCTATTTTCACCGACGTATTTACTTCGCGTTTTATCCTATAAGATCCAGCCTTTAGTAGACTTTTATTTTTTCCTATTTACAAAAAAACCGACGTAAATTCGAAAACGACATAAGTCGAGGTATGATTGTATTATCTTATTGAAATTGTATTTTCTATTATTTTAAGGGATATATCTGTTCAGTTCGGACAAAATTTCGAAATCTAATTTGAAATTCTAGCTCATTGATTTACTGTGCTGATGATAATCCGTGATATATTATGTTCGGCAATTAGGAATTCGTACGATAAAAATAAAATAATCCCACCAAAAACAAAACTGTGAAAAAATAGGCCAAGTTCTATTCTACCAGTTTGTTTGGCCACCAAGAGGTCAGAGATCTAAAACAGGTGCCAAGTTTCATTCCAACCCCAATGTCGAAAAATGAGATTTAAATATTGAAATAAATTCAATACACTGTCACATTTTCAGGCTTTTAACTTGACAAGTTTTAATAGCTATGATAACTGGATAATAACTTAATATAATCAAAAACTTTCCAAATAAAAGCCTGAAAGTGACATTGTATTGAATTTATTTCAGTATTTAAATCTCATTTATCGACATTGAGGTTGGAATGGAATTTAGCACCTGTTTTGGATCTCTGCTCTTTTGGTGGCCAAACAAACTGGTAGAATAGAACTTGGCAGTCGCCGGATTGGCCGCGTGGAAACGCTTCGGCTTCCCACTCTGGAGGACCCGGGTCCCACCCCTTGAAAATATTTATCATGGAGTCCAGGCCCGGCCCATCGATCCCCGTCCTCCACAATCCGGTTGACTCTTCACCACAGGGGTGGGCAGCCTGTAGAAGGGCTTGTTTCGCCCCGCCACATAGTATTCTGGCAGTCGCCGGATTGGCCGCGTGGAAACGCTTCGGCTTCCTACTCTGGAGGACCCGAGTCCCACCCCTTGAAAATATTTATCATGGGGTCCAGGCCCACCCATCGATCCCCGTCCTCCACAATCCGGTTGACCCTTCACCACAGGGGTGGGCAGCCTGTAGAAGGGCTTGTTTCGCCCCGCCACATAGTATTCTTCCTGAATGGAGTGTGGTGTCATCCGTTGACAAAAAATAAAATAAAAAATAGAACTTTGCAAAATGAAAAGTGTATATTATCATTGTACATCTGCACTGTACAGTGTTCTCATTATAATATAATAAGCAGCAATTATGGTGATAAGATATTGCACAGTCCACACCAATAGACCATTTCATAAAGATGATACTGAATTATTTGAAATTTTATTTGGAAAAGTATTTGGATTTTTATTCCAAATAAACGTATTTATTTAAAAAATATTTTTATTTGCAAATAAATTATTTGAAAGCCAGATTATCTTCAAATAACGTTATCTTTTTTTTGGCAATATTCAATTATTTGAAAAATTATTTCTTATTTCAAATAAAAATTTGCCCAGGTCTGATATATACATTATTTTGTAACTTAATCGATAAATAATTATTATTTATGGCAAAGAAAATAACGTGCCAGTGATTATAATCAAGGTCGATGTTTTCGTCGTTTTATTACTCATCAATGCACAAATAAAATTGGTAAATCGATAAAATTTATTCGAAATTCAAATAATAGATAAATCAATTATTTTTATTAGATTTATAACGATAGATGGCAGCACATACATTACTTCGATGGTAAGCCATGAGGAAAAATCCAAGCGAAGAATTACGCCATCTATGAGCCTAAATGAGAATTAAACGAGAATTATATTTTATAATAGCAATTAAACAAAAAGGACACACAAAAAAATTTAATTCAAATAAAAATCCAAACTTTTATGCGGAAAGGATGCCTAAAACAGGTTAAAAAGCCATGTAACCGAAAGACACAATGCTAGGGTATGCCATCAACCACGTGCTCGAAATAAGAACAGTATATCATCTTTCTCTCAAGAAATTTTAGGTATAAAATTACTCTTATCTTATTACAGTAAGGCGGAACGGATTCGATAAATTTTTAAGAGGAAACGAAACCGTAATAAAACCTTATTAAAAATAAAAATGGGGAAGTTCTATCCCCTCGAGGACATAGTGAAAATATTCCAAAAGGGGTTAAGTTGGAAAAATCTGGCTAGGTAAAGAAACCAGTTTCGACGTTACTATGACAATTTATATAAGATTGCGAGACAAGTTTTCTTAGCTATACGTCTAGCTGGAGGGGACAGACAAAACAGGATGTAGCATCGACTTCCTCCCATAGTACCCCAGTAAATGGACAGTCTAGGAAACAAGACTTGGCAAGACGGAAACTACCGATGGGTTAGGGAAACAGAGGCGCTCATCTATTTGCACATCTCCCCCTTTCCCTAGGGCGATATGTGAGGCGGAATGGTTCCTACCCCCAGCTACAGGAAGTAAGCTTATTTTTAAATTGTTTATCCTCGATATGATTGTTTCACTTCTTCGAAGATAAGCCAACTATCGTTTAAAAGAATAAAGTCAGGTGAGTATCGAACAGGTATATGTAATATATTTACTACCATCGCAAAAGGGTAACTGACATACATCGGCGTGGGCACCTTCTGTCTGGGATGAACTCCACAGTTAATAGGACCTGTAACCTTTTCGGAAAACCGTTCCATGTCGTTTTGTTACCTATTAAGAGTTGACGTTGCGATATTTTTTTTTATTTTGACATATTTTTTCATCAGCTTGATGATACCTTTTCGCGTACTTGACAAATACTGTGTATCTATTGTCCTGAATTCGATAATCTGGTATTATTTTGCGTGTTTTTTGGATAAAGGATACTTCTGTTACACGTGTTTTACAGTCTTGCATGCATTTGGTATATCAAACTATGGTTTTCTATAACTCATACCGTGTATTTTTCAATATATGCACTGTTATGTACATAGAATTTTCCGTGGATCGAGCACTTCTCTATATAAGATAGGCAGGTAATATATTTTGATAGGTTTTGATGCTATAGTACTGCATACGTTTCCAAATATCACACACCTGTATGGAAGAAATATTAAGAAATAACGAACAGGGAAAGGAGAATTCGCACGATGAAGCTCCTTAGTGTAAACCGTTTATAATAAAAATTATACAGGATTGTTTGAATTTACAGTATCTTGGTTTTCTAGGTGATATATATTTTTTTAATTTCTGTAAAAAATTATGAGAAACGTATACAGTATAAAGTAATTTTAGTTTTTCTTTTGGATTCGGTCCATAATTATTTTTATTTTGAAAGCTTTCAGTAAGTCGTTTTTTTAAGAATAACATCGTAAATTATGAATTCGATTTTTAGGTAAGCTTTTCTTTATCTGCGTTTTTTAAAGAAAGAAGTTATTTGAGATATATACCAAAGGAAATCAAAATGTTGATTTCCTTGACTATATATCCATGTTCAAACTATTAGGACGGAAGTAAAGACAAACCTGTCAACTGTTGAACGTCAGGTGGAGGAAATGTGATAAATGAGGCCACTACAACACGTGGGAAGGGAGGAGAAAAGATGATCGTGTCATGTCTTTTTTTCTGCCTCTTCACTAGTTTCCTGTTTTACGCTAATCAACTATTATAGAATTATTTAAATTCTTTTTGTTTTAAACACAATATTATCTAAAATTTTCTAATTTAAAAAAAGGGGCAACAAGTCTAAATTATTTTTGATTGATTACAATTAATTTAAAAATTTAATTATTGAATAATAATAATAAAATTAATAAACTGTTATGAAAATGAGAAGGCATACCAATTTTTTATGAAAAAAGGGGGTGCAGACACACAAAGTTTGGAACATCATCTATGTTGTCTACTTTTATATAAATTATCTATAAAATAAATTAGCTTCAGTTTTGTAAAAGAGTCTGGTTATTTATTATTAATTCTCTCATTACAACTTATCTATTTATCCATGCATCTAGAGCCCAGGTCATGAGTTGCAGTTTTTTATACATGCTGGAACATTGTTTTTTTTAAATTACTCTTGATATCAAATCCTGACATTTATAACTTTGATTACCATCTCAAAACTTCAAAATTTTGGTGTCAGAAGTGAGATCAGACTGTAAATAGCCATTTGGCTATCTTCACAAATCTTACATTAATAATTACAAAAAATTCTTGACATAGACCAATCTGATTTACATAAAACTTAACTTTATCAAAAAAAAAAATGTAAAAAATTTTATTTTATTTAAAAAATCATCTTTATAATTTAGTATATAGTCTAATGCAATTTTACATGATAATATCATAACAATGGTTACAAAACTATTGCAATAGAAATTAATGACATTATTAATTCTTGATAACAAAGTTAGTTATTGTGATATAACATCTAGTTAAATTGTATATATACATCATATTATAATAGTTATATTTCCTGTCTTATATCTAGATCAGTGGTTCCCAACCTTTTCTGGTCATGCCCCACCTAAGCATCTCTAAAATCCTGATGCCCCCCTATGACATATAATTTTTATTATTCCAAAAGTGAACTCCTATTCATGTAGAGGAAACCTAAAAAACCATTAATTTGGTTTAAATAAGCTTCCAAAGAACATGGCATCCATGAAAGAGAAAAATAAAAGAGAAAAAGGACAGTTGAAGTACTAAGGAAGAAATCACTAAGAAATTGTTAAAAAAGTAATAATGATATGTAGTAATATGAAAAACAATAAATAAAGTTTCAAAACCACCATGTACATTCTGATATTAATTTTAAAAATGCATATGTCACAATATATATTTATGTATTGTATATGAGGTCCCTAGAACCATAAGAAATGCAAAAAATTTTCTGTTAATAACTCATTCTTGAATTGCCCCCCTTAAAAATCAAATTACCCTTCTGTGGGGTGTGCATATTGGGAACCACTGATCTAGATTATACATATAGTATATGTTGTTTCTAGTTTTATTCTAATAATTATGTGATAATTTAAGCTACAAAAATTTGACATATACAAAATTTGATGTATAGGGTGCATCAGCTAAATCCAGACAAATTTCAAATTGAATTTCCCGCCATATTTGACATCAGCGCTATGACACTGCTGACATTTTAGTAAGCCAGATAGACGATGTGTTTGAGAATAAGTTAAAAATGGCTGATCAGTTAAGATTGAGTGCAGAATATAATCGGAGAGCAGCGATAATCGAAGGCCTTCGCACTGGACGTTCACCTATCAAAATAATTCAGTTCTTTAACTATCCAAGATCAACAGTTTATGATGTTGCTGCTAGATATGCGGCTTCAGAGAAGTCTGAAGAAGGTTTTGCCAACCCAGCAAGAAAGAGCCATTCCAGGGGGAGATCGTCAAGGACACCAGAAGTTGTCCAAAGGGCTCAAGAGCTCATGTCAGAGGACCCAAGGCAATCTCTCAGGCAGTTGGCAAAAACATTGGGTGTGAGTGAGGCCACAATGCGTCG
>AYEL01062034.1:0-71089 GCA_000484575.1 Olivierus martensii
CCAGATATTGAAACTTGATTTTCTTGAAACCTGTAACTGTTACGAGAATAAAACCTAAGTTAAAATTGTTTGTTTTTCAAAGCGCTATCCAAACATGCCCAATAAGGCCCATGTCGCCATTGAGGTTTTCAAACTTGCCCCCAGTTGCACCTACTTCCAGTCAGTCTAGGGAAATGAAACCAATGCCGATGATTAGTTCGGGTGCCTATTGGTAGTCAAATTTTTCACCCCGATGCCCTGTGATGTCCCAGTTACAAGAAAAATGGCTGGCACGGGTGCTCAGAAAGACCTGGTATATACAGTCAAACCTCATTAAGACGAATCTTATGGGACTGACAAAATTTGTTTGTCTAAACCAGGGATTCCCAACGGGGTCGGTATCGACCCCCTGGGGGTCGATGAAATTTTAAAGGGGTCAATAATGATCAAGGGGTCTATTGGGGATCGATAGCCGAATATGCACCAGCGATTGATCGGTATAATCAAGATCAAGATCCCATTGATTACAAAAAAATTTATTAATAAAATTGATAATTAATTGTTTATTAATATAAAGCTATAAAAAGTAGTAAGGAAGAAATGATATGAAATAAATATAAGGGAAAAAATACACTAAAATTATTTAATATATTTTAAAAACCAATAATATTTCTTTTTTTAAATATATTCATTTTTAATTTGCGATTGTCCGTTATTGAAAAGTATTGCATTTCCTCAGAAGATATATTGTTATATACAAGCCACTTGCAAAATTTAAAAGATTTTAATGTTCGCTTCCAAGACATTGAAAATTTGAATGAGCCAGCATAGATCATAGAACCGCTGCACTGTGATATATCTGATTTTGATATTATGATACAAGAAGAATTGATTGTATTGAAGGAGGATGTTGAAGCACAAGTCTTATATGAAACACATGGGTATGCTAAGTTTTGGAATTTAAAAGTCATCCGAGAGAAATATCCCCAAATAATAGTTGTTATCTAACCAGCATTATTGACTTTTCCCTCTTCTTACCTAGTGGAAGCAGGCTTTAGTCAAGTCAATAATTTACTGGGGAAAACAAGAAACAGGTTGAATATTTTTGAACGAGGTGATTTTAGAATTAAGTTAAGCAATTTTATGCCAAATATTAAAAAAATTACATCAATACATCAAGCGCAGCCATCACATTAATTAATATCGAACTTTGTGCAATTAGGCATCCCTCACATTAATTAATATCGAACTTTTGTGCAATTAGAATCTGTGATTTTGTTTCTGAAAACTTGTTTCTTATATCTGTAAAATTAAAAATGATAATAAGTACAAAATATAATAAAACATAAATCTAATAAACCATTTTTCAAAACGTTTTTCATATTCTTAGTCTAATTGTTATCTTTAAGTTATTTATGTACAATTTTGTATTATGATTATGTTGTACACTATATATTATAGAGAAAAATTTAAGGGGGTCGATGAAGAAAACCATTCTTTTAAAAGGGGTCGATGCAATGAAAAAGGTTGGGAATCCTTGGTCTAAACCGTAGTTCATATTATACGTAGGAAATGATGTCATAAGTAGGAGGAAATGACATAATCTACTCGTTAAACCAAGTTAAGGTGGGTTCACGCTACAAGCAACTGGAACAACTCGACCGACTGACCAATTTTACTGACTTTGAGCCAAGCAGTTCACATTACACTGCCAACTGTCTAATGATGTTTTATATTAGCCTATCAGTGCTGTTGTAATATTTTGATAATACAACGAATCATCGTCTGATAAATTTTACTTACAATCAGAAAATCATCGTGGCGACATATATCATATATCCAAGGATACTGCTGAACTTCATTTATTAATTCTTCGATAAAAATCTTTATGAGCAAAGATGGCAATTAAATATCACAAACTTCTCGCAAAGAAAGAAAATATGATTGGCTGTTCAGAAAGCACTCCGATTGGTTATTGTTGGTGGACCGCGGCGACTAGACTTCAAATATTCAACCGGGTGAAACTTGGTCGTCGTATGACTGGACCGACTACCGACTACTGTTGTTATGGAAACGTGATGTAGAATCGTCCAAGTCGGTCGTAATGTGAACCCAGCTTTAAACATATGACCGTTTACTTTGAAAGTGGTGCAAGTCCATTTTCTGTTGTTTCGAGAAAATGAAAGGTTAGCATATTGTCCAATTAAAAAATATAGGTTAATTATGTCAACTCTGGCAATATTTCTACTAATTTATCAATATGTAATTTGATTATATAAATTCCTTTTAGGCAAATTTAACTAAAATAATGTATATTTACGGGCTGCAAATGGACTTACGCCACTTTCATAATTAGTCAGATATAAAAATCAAATATTGCTTAAAATATATTTCATATTAATCCAATTTTGTTTACAAATAATAACAAGAAATAAAATAGTAGTAGTATTTTTATTTTGAACGTTAATTATATTTATACATTGTTAAACTTAAGATATTGGTATTATTTATTTATGCTCTTCATGTGGCAGTGTTTTAAAATATTCATGTTGCACAGGAGGTATATAAGGTAATAACTGCTCCATATCCTTATATTTTTCGGTATGTAATAGGCCTGGCATCGTGATACAAAGGCACCAGGGTGAATTTTTCAAATTTTTTTGCAGTCTTCCCCGACATGTAGGTGATAAATTTAAAGTCCTAAATTCCATGTCCTTCATTGATTTTTATATAAAATAGTATATGGTGCAAACCTTTTGCAAAACCTCATCCAACATATTTGCAACCAATTTACTTTTTCTCCAATAGTGTTTATTCTTATTTGTTTTTTACTTGCGTTTTGTAGATTTTTTGTTGAAACAAAATTCTCTCATTTCATTTTGTGTAAAAATTTCCGAATTCGTGTAAATATCACTTTGATCAAGGATTGTACCATTTTATCCATGTTCAATTACATTTTTCATTTATCTTATTTAGTAGGCTATATTAATTTTCAAAATTAATATCTCTCATTTTTCGATTTACTTTTACATTCCATTACCTAATAGCCCATCATATCGATAAAAAGATAGATAGAATGTAAATATGATATTTACATTCTATTGACTATTTAGGATGTGCCGATATACAAACAAACGGGTTTCTTTGCACAAAAATGGCAGAAAGAAGGTCACATGTTACCGAGCAGCCTATGGCAGCGCTGCATTGTCGGCAAATGCACTGGAAAAGTGTGTTGCTACTTTCCTTATCTAGTACTTTAACTAGTGGCTACTGACCCCGCCACCTGTCTATGGAAATAGAACTTACACCACTTTCATAATCAATGGCTACGCAATTTCTTTTATTGGCCAATTTTAAATTGAACAAAGCATTGGCATTTTTTAAGATATTAAATATTAACTAGTTATAAATAAAAAGTTTACACTAAATTAAGCGTAAATTACGTGATATCTCGTTTTTTTTTTAAATGGACTTACACCACTTTCAAAATAAACGATCCATATGTTGATGTTTTTTTTTTTAAATGGACTTACACCACTTTCAAAATAAACAATCCATATGTTGAGCAAAGCATAATTTAAATCATGCATTTCATTTTTAATGTTATACAATGTTCTATCGCATAGATCCTTTACTGAACAAAAACAAAAAAAAAAAAAAAAAATTTAATTTTTAAAGTAATCCGGACAGCATACAATACATGAAATCTCGACTAGTTGCAGTTGTTTACTAGATCTAATGACAGGTACATCATCCTGGGGACCGATTCTTCGATCCCCTTACCAGTAAAAATGGAACCGGAGAAGAAATCTCATTGTTTCCTATGGGAACTTAAGACTTGATCCGGTAAAACTGTAATATTAAGCTAACAACTGTAAACTCATTGAAACTTAAACGTATGGTGTGAATTGGATTATTAAGGCTGAGATGTACTGCATATTTGACAAAAAGAAACAAATTCGTCTTAACGAACCATTGAACCATAGCGTGAATACAGGGGACCTCGAAAAATTCTTTCATACTAACGGAGAATTTGTATTAAGCGAGTTTGTCATAAACGAATAATTTAATATTATTTGAATATACGCCAGGCCAGGGATGGGAAAGATAGTTCTTACTATCGAAAATTTGTCCTAAGTGAGTTCATCTTAATGAGGTTTGACTGTATATCTGTATATATATATAATTGATAGAAGAAATTATTAATGAAAAATACATAAAAATCAATAAACAATTTAATTGTGAAGAATAATATATTAACAAACAGTAGTTAAGCTTATTTGCACACCAGTATAATGGAAATTATTCTTTATTTAATCTTTTAACTATCACATTATTTGACATTTTTATTGATATGCCTTTAGCACTAATTAATCAAAATTATCAAAGGCATCATTTCATCATACTACAAGTATTATACATCATTAGAACCTCTAATGTAAGTAGTTTCATAATATTTTTATCTGATATACTTGATTAGACTTCATATGATAAAAAAAAATTATCAAAATCATTATTGTTTATAAAAAAGATATTAAAATAACATGCCAATAAAACTTAAAATATAATGAAATTGTCAAAATTGATATATAAAAAAATTTCATCTGATATGGTCTAAGTGTACCTTAAAAATTTCATAGCAATATATTACCGTAATTCTTTTGGCTATATGATATCTTCAAGCCAGTAAATCAAACAGATAAATCATATGGTTTATCCACATAACAACTACAAATTTTATATCTGAAAAGAAATTATCTGCATTAATAAGAGGTCAGTAAATAAAACTTTAAAATAACAAATAAATAAATAAATTGCACAAAACTCATTCATTTTATACAAATAATTTTATTGTTTTAGATGTAATCATATTGTGATATATTGATTTGTGAAGAAATTTACATAAACAAAGCCAAAAAACTCACTGGTTTCTAACCCATGCAGCAGCTTTCTGAAATAGCAATGGTGTCTGTGACATATAGAGGATTGTATCAGAGGATTGAATGGATAGTTGGTATCAATCATTCCCCAAAATACTGTCTTTATCCAATGGCCTGAGGCAATACAGCTCTTTTAGAAAGTTACATAGCCAAAATAGGAGGGTTCTAAATTTTTTCTAAAAGATGTTATACTTGAGTATCTAGATCTGTTGATCTAGATATTCAGGTATAACATCCTTTAGAAAATAAGCATTTGTATAGGCTTATTTTTTGCATATAAACCTCTATAAAAAATTGGGCTGATCTAATAGGCTAGTGAATTGCCGATCAGGTCAACAACCAGCTCTTATAAGATTAAAGATAACTGTACATTATGAACAGAAGATAATTAAAATATAACAGCACAAGTTCAAGCGAAAGATTGATATATTTATATATATATATCAATCTTTTGCTTGAACTTGTACTGTTATATTTTAATTATCTTATGAGAAGAAACAAAAAGTATTTTGAACTTTAAATAAAGTAAAAGTATCATTACCAGAGATAGTCAATTCCGTTATCAACCTGTTTTCAGCTGTTAAGTTGAATAAACATAAAATGATGAAATTTAAATAATAATTAAAGGACCAATAAAATAAAAATAAAACACTAAAAAGCATGTAATGCTTTTTGAAGCAGTTAGAAAAAATTTGACTATTCACAAATTAGGCTTTGAGATATCCATGTCAATCTTTAATCTAGAACTATGGTTCCCAATGTAGGGTACACGTTCCACAAGGGGGCAATTTGAGAATGAATTATTAACAGTAAATTTTTTGCATTTCTTATGTAGTAGCAGAACTTGAAATTTCTGCCCCCCGCAAAATATTATTCAGGTACCTACCACAAAAAATTTATCTAGATATTTTTATTAGAAAATAACAAAAGAACAAATTTGCAAAATCTCTAATCATATCTTTTTCCATATTTTTGGCTACTACTACTACTGCTGCACTGATCTGATTCAATGAATGTTTCACTCTTTTCGTGGTGCATTTAATTTTTATTGTATTATGTTGCCTACTGCTGCACTGATCTGATTCAATGAATGTTTCACTCTTTTCATGGTGCATTTAATTTTTATTGTATTATGTTAATTTAAAAAAGAGTAAAGAAAGTATAGATAAAGAGGATTTGGGCCCCTTATAATTGCAGACCTCTTGCATTTTGGGGTCTGGCACATTGTAGTTCCATCACTGTTCTTATGGTTCTAGATGCCTCATATACAGTACATAAACATATATTGTGGCATACAAATTTTTTAATTTAAAATCAAAATGTATATAACAGTCAGCTGATGACAGTGGAGAGGGGGAAAAGCCCGCTAATAGAGAGGAGTGGTGAGAGGAGGAAAAGATTTAAATGACCTTCACTTCTTACCTATCCATTGTCACCAGCTGACTGTCATGTACATTCTGATTAAGATAAGTCTGGCGATCTTAGAAGAAAATAAAAAAGTATTTAGTGTGCAGACGTAGTTATTATTATTAAAAGGTCTTGATACATATCACTTCATGTTATTATTATTTTAGCAATTTCTTAGTGATTTCTTCCTCAATATTTCAACTGTCCTTTCGTTCTTTTTTTTTTCTCTTGAATGGATGCCATGTTCTTTGGAAGTTTGTTTAGACCAAGTTAATGATTTTTTGGGCTTCCTCCACGTGATTAGGAGTTCACTTTTTGAATAATAAAAATTTATGTCGCACAGGGCATCAGGATTTTAGAGATGTGGGGCATGGCAAAAAAAAATTGGGAACTACTGATCTAGAACCATCCAGTCCTTTATAATACAATTCCTATGCTAAACACATGCTTTCACTTAATGTACAAGTTTTCTGGTCTCAATAAATTCATTATAGTGAAATATTATTGCATATGATTTCAAATCCATATTGAAAAATACTTTAATTTATTAATTTAAATATTGTATTATATTTTAGAAACTTGGGATGCTGCAGGTATTTACTGTAAATGGAAAATATCTTTGTCATCGGGAATTGTTTTCACCTATTATGGGAATGTGCATTTCTGGAAATTACTTAGTTACTGGTGATGCAAGTGGAATGTTGAATGTCTTAGAAATTTATGGGTAATTTTGAAATTAAATTTTATTATAATCTGATTTTTAAAATTAATATTATCATAATTTATGAAATATAATTAACTTTTCATAAGACTAAAAATTTTTTTATATTGAAGTCAAATAGAAAAATTTTACTTAAGATATATTCAATTCATTCATATTTTTCTTATATTAGAAAAATAAAATTAAGATTGAAAATACACTTCTCTATATTTAAACAAATATTGAAAATAAGTGCAAAGAGCAGGATAATCGATAAATAAAAACTGTAGATTTTTCTTTAACTTAAAATAAATTTATTGTAGTACTTTCGACTTTCTGGATCCTCTTCAGCAAATCATAAAAAGCAATGCGCTCATTTTCGATATTTAAAAAATAAAATAAAATTATATAGCTAGACCTATACTATAGTTTCTCATAGACTAATTATATTACTTATTTTTATAAACATTAATTTTTCTTTGCTAAATGTCTAAAATTAAAAAATATTTAAATATTATAAAGAATTTTACTCATTACGGTATCTTCCTATGAAATTATGTTATAATAAATAGGCTATCTTGATTCTAAATATCATAAAATTATATATCACCAATAACAGTTCAAAAGCTCATTAAAGTGAAAAAGGAAATTTTTATTACCGTAGAACTTTACAATATTTAAATTAATAAATTAATTATATTTTAGAAACTTGGGATGCTGCAGGTATTTACTGTAAATGGAAAATATCTTTGTCTGATATACTCGTACATTTGATCATTAAATGGCAGTCCTTAAGTTATAGTGCCACCTGCAGATTTTATCTTTTTAGAGAAACTATAATTTTAATTTAATTTTTATTCCTTAATTTTTAAATTATGAATAACAAGAAAGTTTTTTCTCGTTAGATTTTTCTAACGATGACTTAAGAATCAGTACAGTGGTTCGACTGCAAAAAGGATATCCAGGAAACCACGTTTCATTATTAATATATATGATTTATGCAATTACATACAATTCATTCTTTATTTTTCGTGGCACACTGTCAACGGTTTGGCGGCACACTAGTGTGCCGTGGCACAGCGGTTGAGAACCACTGTTCTAGAAGAACAGTCATTTTTTAAAGTTGGAAAATTATTTAGATATCTCTAGAAAAAATGAAAATCAAGAAAAATTTTTATTGAAATAAATTGAAATAATATCTTGATATAGTAATAAAATATAAATGATAAAAAAGAATATTTGAGATGTCTCCTGAAAGAAATAAAATCAAGTAGGAACTTTATAAAAAATGTCATTAAAATGGTTTTAAATTAGAAAATGAGAAAGAATGTTAAACATTGTCGATGTGGAAGATTTGTTGTTGTAATGAATGTTATAATTTTTAATTCTGCATATTTTTTGCACGGCTATTAGAACTGAAGAGGGCTGAGAAGGAAAGACACAGCCGAAATGCATATTCGAATATAGCTGTAAAGTTTTTTAGAAAGTTTAATTTAAGAAAGTTTTAAATAAAGGAATGTTTTTAGAATTTAAATAAGAAAGTTAATTTAATTAATGGGAGGTCATTAGAGTTTTTAAAATTTGGACTAAGTCAAGTATATCCAAAAAGAAATAAATGGTAAGATTCATTTAATTTATAAGATTTATCATCAAATATAAATACATTAAATAAAATTATATTTTCAATATGATAAAACTAAATTCATTTAACTAATTTTCATAGGGATAATATGTGCAATTATTCAATACAATAGTGATTATCAAAAGTTGTTATTTAACCTTCACATTAATTTTACATTACACATTACTTATCATTAATTTTACACATTACACATTACTTATCACATTAAAAAAATTTAAATCTTTTGTATTAGGTTTGTTCAAATGAAAAGGTACGAAACGACACTGTGGGTATAAATGAAGACTTAATAAAGAACAAAAAAAAATTCTTCCGTATCGGATTCGAACTTGGCTACTCAGGACAGGAGACAGAGGCTTTAACGATACTGCTGTCAGCCGCTATCAGTTATTTGTTAATTTAGGCTTTAAGTTAACAATGCTGCCGTGAGCAGCTATCGCTTATTCTTGTCAGGAAAAAGCACATGATGAGCACATCCCACGCGTATACCTGCCACCCTATTTTCATTCAGAAGGGACAGGTCCATTCAGATCTAACTTGATTCTCAGTACAAGTACCTGATTGTGCAACTGATCAACTTCCAGCAAGCACAGCTCCTACGAGGAGTAGACAAAACTTTATGGACTAGACTAAATTTCCGGCAAGCACAGCTCCTACGAGGAGTAGGCAAAACTTTATGGACTAGACTGTACATAGCTTACTGTACAGTATCCTTATTTGCTCAGTACACAATAAACAATGGAAACTATCTGGTTCTTCCAATCTTAAATTTTCTACAACCTAGATGTGAACCAAGCTTAAAGAGACATATGATTAACTGTTAACACCATTTCTCCCATCCATTGGTTACAAATGAATCCAGAGAGTTTTTAATACTGTAGATATAAGTACTGACAAACTTCGGGATTTGAGTCACCTTACATGCCCCTGGTGGATTAATGAGGACAAATACAATATCAAAAGGAATATTTGTTTAGACATTTCTACTGGAAGATGGCAGATGGTGTCTTATCAAGATTTGCCTATTCCATACTAAGTAACACAAACACTATTTGCCTATTCCATTAATATAGGGATGTCCGTTCCATCTAATTTCTTGGCAGTCAGCGAGGGTGGTGGCTTAATGAGGGGCATCTTATCTGGGTTTGGTTGTACTAAATTCACTTAATACATAATGTTTTCAATTATCCTATCTATATTACTGGAACCTTGATTCAAAATATAATTTAAAAAAATTATATATGTGATGTGGCCCTTGATAATTTTAAAAGCTCATTAAATGGTTCTTGAATTAAAATGAGTTTGACAAACCTGATTTAGAATACCCATGACAAATAACAAAATTCTTAGCTGTTCCATCAGTATTGGCAAATAATTTCTATGTACAGTGGGTGATCGGTTAACGAACATAATCTGTTCCAAGAAAATGTTTGTTAACCGATCATCGATTTACCATAGGTTTTAATGGGAATTTGATTAATTCATTCCGGAGACCCAAAAAACATAGTAAGAAATTATATAATTTTTTATTTATGTTTATTTATATGTAATAACAATAATATATACATACATAGTCTTGCATTTTCATCTATTATATTTATTTTCCGATAAATAGAACTGATATATAGTGGGGAACACTGATATATAATAGGGTAGGCTCCAAGGTATTAATTTTTGTAAAAGGAGGAGATCAGGGATTTATGGAGCAGAGCATTCAAAATGCATAGCCAAGCATCAGATGTTTGCTCTGAGATTCCTATTAATTTGTAAAAGGAGGAAATCCCTGATATCCTCCTTTTACAAATTAATACCTTGGATCCTACCCCATTATATATCTTTTTATATTTTATTTTTTATTAACCTTAGACCACTTTATATATTTAATAGTTTTCATTTATCTTTTAGTTTACAATTTTTAATTCATGTTAGAAATTTTCAAATTTTAAATCTTTTGTAATTAGAATGCTGTTAAGATTCTACATTCTCTTAAACCGTTCTTATGTTAGTTGTAATATAGTGCTTATGATGATTGTATAGCAATCGAAAGTACTCTGCAAAATAGATTTTGTATCGAATAATCTACTGCTGTTGGTGCTTGTGTTTTAACTTATATTATCTAGATAAAGCAGTTACACTTTTGAATAGTATAAAGATAATAAACTTTAAAACCCAGAATACTGTTGGAAATTGCATAGGAAATTAAGAGTCTAAACATATTCCCCAAAGAAAGTTGAATCACAAATTCTTTTAGAATAATAAACAAACTATTTATTATATTTCACAAAATCCTGTTTAGTGCATAGCCAGGGCAAGGCTAATGATCTGCATTTAAGTTCAAAATTAGTTCTTAGCTTCTCATATTTAATACAATGGTAAACATTCATTCTCATTCTACATTCTCATTTTCATAATAAACATTTCATTTATTTCTGTCACTGACTGTGTAGGGATAAATATTCAGTGAAAGTTCCATGATCAGATATGGAATTTAGTCAAGGCAGGAGAAAATTTGTAATAATTATACCTTAACCTATCTGTAATATTCAAAAAAAGTTGAACAAAACATGCTCTGAACTATCCATATTCCATCTGTTTTGCCAATTTTTAATATAAAAATAATAATTTAAGTTTTTAATTGATTTTGTTGGAGACACAGTTATAAACTGATTATATCTGCAAAACAAGCCTCCTTTACTAAACTGTTGGCTTTTTCACTACTCATGATATCTGCATGGTCTTTGGCCCAATTAATAAAAATTAAATTTCTAGTACAGGTAGTCCTCAACTTACGACAACTTGATTTATGACAATTCATACTTACAAGGGCCAAAAATTATTACTAAAAATTCTCTAATTCATCTTTGCTGCTTGTATATTTATACATATATTACATTTCTTTTGTATATGCATCCAAGCATCGCCATTAGTCGGCAAGCAAAGCCTTATTATTGTATCTTGTAACTCTGTCATGTCCAGTAAGAGAAATAATAATACTAATGAAAATTCCAACTTAAAAAAGGTGAGAAAAGCTTTAAGTTTACCTGTTTTAAGTTAAACAGAAATCCAATTTATGAAAATATTAAAACAGAAAACAAACAAATCAAGAATTAAAAAAGTCCTCGACTTATGACGGAGATGCTGGAATGGAACCCCGTCATAAGTCGAGGACTACCTACTATTTTTAATCATATTATTCTTGCAATTGATAACAATTTTGTAATGATTATTGAATTTCTTAAAGACAGCAACAACTGCTTTGTTATCAGTAAGAATTAAGACATAAGACACTTAAGATTTTTATATGTTTATTTAACCAATTGAAGAGTGTGATCCCAAAACATGTTCAGTCCATTTTAAGAACTGAATTTGACAAAGCATTATTAAGAAGGATAATTAATAAGTTATATACTGAAAAGAAATAAGTTCCAACAATTTTGTAAGCTTCATGAAGAATTGTAATCACCAACTGAAGAGTGTGATCCCAAAATGCATTCAGACCATTTTGATCATTTTTTTATTTCATGAAATAAAAAAATGATCAAAATGGACTGAACACGTTTTGGGATCACACTCTTCAATTTATTGCATGAACAGCAGCAAAGAGTTTTGTCTGAAAGCTGGAGCAATAGTGAAACAACCAAAACTGAGGAGAATAA
The DNA here is from genome assembly GCA_000484575.1 of Olivierus martensii. Classification (NCBI taxonomy): domain Eukaryota; kingdom Metazoa; phylum Arthropoda; class Arachnida; order Scorpiones; family Buthidae; genus Olivierus; species Olivierus martensii. The sequence continues at coordinate 12,322 of AYEL01062034.1, forward strand.
ATTTTTCTACTCTTAAAAAAACACAATTAATGCCATCAAAATTCTTAGCCCAATTTAAGTAAATAGCATGATGAAAAACTCTCCCTAGAGTTATTTAAACAATTTCAATCTTGAAAACAATTTTTTCAAGATTGAAATCATTTAAATAATACTGACCATTAATTTTATAGTTAATATCATTATTTAAACAAAAAATGTCACACCTCCTGGAAAGTTCCAAATTCAAAGATAGGACACTGCAATGACACAAAGAACAGAAGGGCTGTGATAAGCTCAAATTAATTATCTACTAATATACCAAGATATTTTATCTTAAAAGTAATATTCGTTATATAATTTAATAGTTGGGAATCTTGTGGATCCAAATTTGGAAAAAAGACCATGTGTTTTATATGGCCTAAAATTTAGCTTATTTTCTGTATTCCATTTAATGATTTTACTAAGAATATCATTTCATTTAATTTTAAGATCCCTCATTGTTGTTTTCTGAGATAATTAAGATATCATCTGCATAAACGGTCACATAAATAGTGTTCAAGAAACTTTGGTTAAAAAGCTCATCAAGGAGAATGCTCCAGAAAAGTGAGCCAGAATGAGACCCTTGTAGACATCCCTGAGTACCTTTCCTACTAACAATACAGTTACCATATTCAATTTGGGTAATGTGATTAATGAAAAAGTATCTGATAAGTTTAGAGATTATTTGGGCAATTGTTTCAGACCTCCAGAAGAAGTTTAGACCAAAAAACATTGTTGAAAGTAGCCTCAAATGTCAAAGCTAATAGCCACTGTCCAAATAAAATTGTTTCTCACTTCCGAAAGTGTGTTAATTACTTTATAAATGGCATTTTAGTAAAACCACCTTCCCTCAATCAAATTGGCAATCAGATAAATCTTTCAAGTCTTTAGCTTAACTGCTACTTCTAAAGTTCTTATTTATCAAACACCCATAGCAAAGATGGAGGGATCAATATCCCTCTCTCTTTGCTATGTCAATTACTATTTGTAATATGGAAAGACGAAGATAACATCGGGGACCTCCAAAAATGTTTTAATATACCTGAGATAGGTCAAACTATTTCAGGACCAAGAAACTAATGTAAAAATACATTATCTAGATGTAGAAATAACGAAGGAGGAAGATGCCTATAAAACACAGGTCTATAGGAAACCTACTAATATACCAGTCCTTATCCCAAGGTGGTCAAAAGACAAAGAGGACTACAAAAAAATCAGCCATTCGAGCCTTTTATAGAAGGGCAATTACCCATTGCTCCGATACAGAGGCAAGGAAAAAGGAGTACAAAACTATAGAGAAAATAGGACAAGACCATGGATATAGTAAGAAGTATCTGAGGAGAATAAAAGAGCAGGTAGGGAGGAAGACCCAAAGTCCACCAAAGTTTACCAGAACAGAGGATGGAGATCAGAGACAACACTAGGCTCTAAAGTATATACCGGTTTCAAACCTCGAAGCTACAGATAATGAAATTTTTGGCAAAAAAGACAAGGGCGAAAACAGTCCCAAGCAGAAACCTCACAGTATATGAGTGCTTTAAAAATAATAAAAGATAGTATAGAAAATAAGGATAAGTCAGGAGTGTACATAATACCCATGATGAACATGAATAGTAATACGGAGGAAAAATATATAGGGATGACAATGAGAACATTAGAGAAAAGACTGCAGGAACATAGGAATGATATATAAATGCAAGATGAACACAGCACTAAGTAGAAGAGTCTATGAGGAGAATATCAAGATAAAATGGAAAGAGGCTAGGGTGATAAAACCATGTGATAGTAGAGATGGGGCCTTATTTAATGAGACACTGGAAATCTTAAAAAGATCAAGGAAGGAAAATGTGATTAGTGATTACCCAAGCAAAGGGCTAGCCCTACCGTGGAAGTATGAGTTAAAACAAAAGATGCAGTAAGTTAAGGAGCGATCATTTGATTACTATAATTTATTAGAAAAAATGCTTTGATAAGAAAATAAATTGTAGATGAATTTAATAATTTATGGGTCTCCATAGCAATGAAGTAGAAGAATTTTTAATTTATTTCTGTTAAAATTCTAATATTGTTCTTTTTCAAATGTTTTCTTGTATTGGTTGGAACAAAGAAAGTAACTGAAGAGGGTCAAGTGAAAAGTGACCGAAAACGTTTTTATTATTTGAATAAAAAATTTTAAGACTGCTAATAGTGCTTGGGTGGTCCATCCTCTAGTGGGATAAATAAGATAAATCTTTATTGTTAGTTATCCAATGCATAAGCCTCCTAGAAATCAACTTACCCAAAATCTTACCATGAACTAGCAATAAAATCACAATGATGATGATCTTATTGCTAGTTCAATAAAATCAATCAATAAGATCATCTTAAGATGGAAATGAATCAGCCTATAATTTATTACTTTGTGACCCAAAGGGTTACAAGCCAAGGATTCAATTTATTTAGTAATGTTTCATATTTCATCTGTCAGATCTAGTAGGATGGAAGACAGATGTTAGAAACAGTAACTAGAATTATTTTGTTCCTCTTATTAGGGGAAACCAATAAACTCTATTGTAAGACCATCTAAACCAGATTTGCCTTTTTTTATTGATGAAATATCATCATCAACCTCATCTTGAGAAATTTGGGTTATCTGCAGAGATAGAATAAGTACATAAGAGCCAGTTTATGCTCATTTGATTATAATTATGCAAAACCTAATTGTCTTTTCTAAAAAAAGAAGTCCATAAGATTAAAATGCATAAATTGATTGGTTACAGTTAATATGTATCTTATAATTCCTATCACTACTATTATAATTACATAGATGATTGAACATAAAAAAGTTGGAACACTTAAGAAAATTCTTGTTTCCAAGTTTATAAAGGAGACCTCATGGATCAAAATTATAGTAGTACAAAAGTTCTTCCAGGATGTTTACTATTCTTGATTAAGTTTTTGTATATTTTCTGTTCATTGAGGTATTTCATCTTCAGATCAATCTTTTTATCATTGTCTTTATATTTTTGGTACTTCCTTTGTATAACATTAAATTTTTCTTTAATATGTTAAGTTTGATAGTCTACTAGTTAAACTCTTGACTTAATTTATGAGAAAATGAGGAACATTCCAGTTACAGTTTTGCTTAAAGTGCTAAAATTTAAGTAAGTAATCTTCTACTTCTATTTTCTGATCTACTGTGTTTTCAAGGAAAAAACTGATGTCCCTGGAGACCTTATTCCATTTAGTTTTGTTAAAGTTAAATCTGTCTTTATACTTTATTATTAACAAAATTGTTTATGTTAAAAACAATGTATCTGCAATTGCTTAATGAGATATCTTCTGTGACATTCTATCCACTAATATGAATGAAAACCTTGCCATTACATATGTTAATGTCAATGTTGAAAGAACAACTAGAGGACTTGAAGGTTGGAAGGCATCAAAGTTCAATCAATAAATAAAAGTCATTAGAATGAATTAAGTTTCCTATATAAACACTTCTTGTCAAATCACTATCAACTGAAAACCAGAGAAAGAAATGTGCATTTGAATCACCAGTAAAAATTAGCTTATAATTGCTGTCATAATCCACATAAATATTGAGTACAATATCATCATAATATTTCAGATGATGATGACTACAAAAATAAAAAAGATCTAATAATAAAACATTGACTCTCGAACATAAGTTCAAGATATAGTTATGTATTCATTACAATATTCATAATCCATAGGCAGCAATTTGCTTATTTCCTTTGGTTTGAATGTGTTAATTATAGCTCGCTCAGGTATGAATTCATAATGAATTACATCTTGAAAGTTAAAAAAAAGTTCTAGCATGACTTTATCCTTAAATCTGTCAATGTGTACTTTTTTCTTCATTGGAGATAATAGTATGTATCATTCCACTGACTGCTCTTTTAAGAAAACAGCAGTCAGAGGAATGATATAGATATGAGTACAGGTAGTCCTTGACTTACTAGGTAGTGGATAATCCATAAATTTTGGGCATTTTTGATTTATGATGGTGGGGTTCAAACAGAACCTTACCACTGTAAGTTGGTTCCACTGACTGCTGTTTTAACAAAACAGCAGTCAGTGGAAGATGCTGTTTTTCACTGACTGCTGTTATGTTTAAATGTTCGTGAACAATATTCAAACAACAATTATAAGATATTTCATAATCAGCAATTTTTCAATTGTAATTTTTCTGTTGTTGAGGTTAACGATTTTGAATTGTCAGCAATATCATCATGACTATTTCCAAATACCCATGATGATATTGCTGACAATTCAATAATAAATTTGTTTTAGATAATGTTTTTGTTCATTGTATACTTCCTTTATTAATTTTAAAGTATCAAAACTTTTTTACGTTTGTAGCAAAATTTAAAATCTTTGTTCTTTATTCAAATGTTGACATTTTTCTTTGAGGCAATCAGGTTATAATACTACAGTATTAAACACGATTTTTAGATATTGCACATGCACCAAAAACAATTATCATCAGTCATTCTACAGTATTAAACACGATTTTTAGATATTGCACATGCACCAAAAACAATTATCATCAGGCAGAAAAATTCTTTATTTACTTATTTTATGCAGAATATAACACATTTTTTATTACTATTTATTCTGATATTTTAAAAGTTTGTTTACTTTTTGATTCTACTCTGTATACCTCAACATATTGCCTCCAAATATGTGAATATCTTCTCTCTTATTGAACTCAAAATAACAGGCTTGGTCCTCTAATGTGACCTAGCAACATATTTGAGTTTTATCTAAATCAGATAATGAATACGTGACTTATCAAACTGACAGACATGCAAGCCTAAATCATATTTCTTTCTATTCCATTGAAATGAAAAGAACAGACACAATGCTATATATGTTTTATAAACATAGAATCAATCATTGTCATGAATGATGTTCTCCATAATATTGTATGACTCAAATTTTAAGATCTTTTAATACTTATTCAAAAACAAAGATTTTTTTAAACTTTAAATTATTTTTTAAATAAAATTATGAATTATAAATTCACAAAAATTTGAAGGATGCTTCATATTTTATCTATGTTTCTAAAGGCTTAAAATCAATAAATTTATTGTAACAACATTTAGTGCAGGTTGAATATCTTCAATCCAAAATCTGTAACTTCCTTTCTCAGCAGATAGCCATTTGGAATAGGACAATGATCACAATTTATGCTATGAAAGATAATACTATAGTGTAAGTGCATCCATGACCCATTGTCATGATTCAGTAAACTGTCAAACATTATCAGTGTAAGATGTCTGTGATTATTTATTTTCTGTTGTGTTGTTCTATCATTAAAAAATATCAAAAAAGGTCTGATAATGATCACTGTATGAGTAACAAATACAGTCGGACCTCCATATATCGAAATTGAAGGTGTCTTAGAAAAATTTCGATATATAGAAACTTCGTTATATATAAACCTGAATTTTCTCTAATGTAGTATAGTAGTTAAGTGATATTTTGTCCGTATCACCTTTTTCGCAGCCCCAACGGCGGCGATGGTGGCTCACGGTTTGTAAAACTCCAACTTAAATGATTTGAAAAAAGTTTTGGGAAAAAATATACAAATGAACTTTTTTAATGTTTAAAAATATATATACAGTATATTAATGTATTAAAAATCCTACTGCAGTCACTTTTAATACATGAAAAATAAGATGAGAAAACATGCATTTATTAAACAAAATAATTTAGAATATTGTATTTAATTATCAGATGTAAAGTAATTTCGAATATCCTGCTGAAGTAATTTCAATGCAGATTCCTCATAAAAATTTTCGCATTTATTGGTGACTCAAAAATATTGTCGGGCACATTTTCTGCAAATCAAAACCCTTGACGAATCGTTTCAAATGCAGCCATTATTTTTTTTTCGGAAGGTTTAGGAACTTCTATTTCATCTTATCTTGATTTTCACTATCTTTTATTAAACTTAAAATGTCATCATCTTCGGATATTCTGTACGATAACGTTTCAGCACGTTTAAATATTCATTAACTGAGATTTTGATAATGTCTTCATCCATGTTTAAATATTCATTAAGTGAGATTTTGTCATTTATTGTGCTTGTTGACTATAACTGGTTCCAACATTCCTCAAGTGTGACAGTACATTAACTTCTTCCCATCAGAATTAGCAAAAGTGGGGTCATTTTGCCACACTTTTGCTAATTCTGATATACACACTCTGAGATTAATTACATTGTCAATGAGTTGATCGATTTCAAGTACAAAAATTAGTTTCTTGAGAATTTGTTTTCGATAATGCATTTAAAGTTTTTTATTATGCCTTGATCCATTGGTTGTAGTTGAGTTGTGTTGCAAAGTCGCAGATTAGAACGAATGCAAGTCTATTAATTATAACTAAGCCTAATGGTCTAGCGACTCTGCAAATTCCAGAGTTCGGCCTGAGCTCAGGTCTTCAGCTAGCGACTCTGCAAATTCCAGAGTTCTGCCTGAGCTCAGTACTAAGTTCTAACTTAATACTAAATTAATTTCAAAAACAATCTAACAAGAACTAATTCTACTTAAATACTAATTAATCACAAAACAATCTAACAACAATTAACGTCTAATCGGCGAAACGAACCAGAAATCGGAACTTAAACTAGAAGTGCCGATTAAGTGTTAGAACAAGAACAAACAACGATGTTAGAAACTTATACTAATAAATTGAAAAACTTCTCAAACAAGTTAAGTAACAAAAATATAAAATTTATTAGACTCAAAACACTTACAAATGTGTTAATAAATGCTTTATTGGAACTATACTAAAGCAACAAAAAATTAGTCAACAAAACTTGTTTAATCCAATTCAATTATCAACAATCAATTATTCACAAAAGAAAGAACCTTAAATGCTACTTAAATCTACTACCTCCACCTCCGATACAAACTTTGAACAATCGTTGATCTTTACAAGAAACTCAAATGTCACTTTCGCCAATTTTACGTCAGAACAACACCTCTTGTTATCAAGCAACACCTCAAAAAACTTGTCGACTGCGTCGATCTTTTATATGGGTGATTTACAATCCCGCACTTCGCTCATTTGCATACCTATACATAACAAGTTTAAAGTTTCATTCATGTCATCCTCTTAACAATTAATTTATATACTGAACAAAACACTGATATGGATCATTCTTACATTCGCATATCGGACCAGTGGTAAAATTAGTTAGATAATATGACATCATTACCAAGGACAGCTCTTACGGAGGATGGTTTCTGATTCCGTATCACGTGATTGCTAACGACGGAGACGGAGAATGTGGAAAGTAAGTTAACTTTTAAACTAAAATATAATACGTTAGAATATAAGAAAATAACGCTAAATAATAAAGTGCATAATAAAATAAAAATAGGACAGGTCAAAGTTAACTTCCTCACAGTGTTTGGAGGAAAAAATACCAGGTTCACATTTGTTAATTTTTTTGTTATAGAAGAAGGATGTGCAGGACAGTTGTCTACGAAAAGAACAACTTTTCTCTTCTGTCTTGTCATTTTTTTATCAAAATTAATTAACCACTTCTCAAAAATCTCACTTGTCATCCATGATTTCTTATTGTATTCATAGTCAACTTCTAATGACTTCACTCCTTTAAAACATCTTGGCTGCTTGCTTTTACCTATAAGCAAAATTTTAAGTTTTTCTTTTCCAGACATATTGGCACAAAGGACAACAGTTATTCGTTCCTTGCTATTTTTACCTCCATAGCATTTATCGTCTTTAAAAGTTAGAGTCTTATTTGGTAAACATTTAAAAAAAAGTCCAGTTTCATCCATGTTAAAAACATTATCAGGCTGATACTCCTGTAAAATTGGTTTTAAAATTGTAGTTTTCCACTGGCTACAATCTGTCTCAGATACGCATCCACTTTCTCCAGAAATAGCTTTTTCTTTGATTCCGTGACGCTTCTTAAATTTGTCTAACCATCCAGAACTTGCTTCGAACTCCTCGTGTCCTAAATTCTGTGCATATTCCATTGCCTTTTCCTTTATGAATGGTCCTGAGACAGGCATGTTTCTATCTCTCATTATCTTCAGCCATTTCAACACTGCTTCGTCCACGTCATCGTATTTACATGTCCTTAATTGTTTTCTGTCAGCTCCTGCAACTTCATGACTTTTTAAAACAGATTTCCGATTCTTTAGTATTGTTGACACTGTACTTTGTGGAATCCCGAATTTCTGTGCAACATCTTTTTTTCTCACTCCATAATCCACATCTTTCAGCAATTCCATTTTTTCCGCGACACTCAACGACTTTCTCTTTGACATGGTAAACATTTTAGTAGAGCTGAACAAAGACTAACTAAAAATCTCTCGGTTCAGTTTTGGTTTTGGTTTTAAGCCAATTAACACAAGTAATATACAAAACTGAAACAAAAACAAGCCCTAGAACTTTACACTAATCCCCTCTACAGTACAAATCGACACATCAATTTTGTTTATTTGTTGGCTTTTTCTAGCCAGACCCAATCTAGACTCCTTACCTTATCCTTTTCCTCACTTCTGAAATTAAAAATTTCGATATACGGAAACAAATTTCAATGGAAATATCATGGGACTAACAAAAGACTTTGATATATGGAGAAGTTCGATATATGGAGGTCCGACTGTATTAAGATTTTTCAAAGATGGTTAATATATTACATTTACATTGCTGCATTTATATTCTTGTTTTTTGTGAAATAAAAAGAAATTTTCCTGAAAGTCTGAATTTCATTTCTTTAACTCCACCATATTATGTATTCCAAAATCCAGAACACTTTCAGTACCAAGAATTTTAGATTAGAGATACTCAGTCTGTACAAGTATTTAGGATTTCTCATAGAAAGTTTAGATTTATATAAATTTCTTTAATTGTTTGACTTTGAAAATAGATGCAAATTTAAATTGATATAAGATATGAATACAGGTAGTCCTTGACTTACTATGTAGTGGATAATCAATAAATTTTGGGCATTTCTGATTTATGATGGTGGGGTTCAAACAGAACCTCACCATCATAAGTTGGAAATGCCCAAAGTTTATATATATTGCCCACTGCTAATATTCATTATTATACTCTATCATAATAAACTTAATAAACACAAAAATACAAGAGCCAGATACAAATAGGATGCTTTTTATATATAAGAGCATTGGTCAGGGACACACTGTCAATTGCATTGACCAATCACAGAATTTATTGTTAACATCACAGTTATAAATATGAATGATCATAAGTTAAGGACTATTTGTATATCTATTAGTCTAACAAAATAGTTTAAATTAATCTAGTTAGTTTTTATTTATTCTTAGTCTAGTTCTAGTTAGTCATTATTCTACTGTTTTAATAAAGTTTGAAGCAAAAATATTAAATTTTATTAACTTACTTATTTATACTATTTAATAATTTAAAAAATTAAAATAACCTATTCTTAATTCTTCAATTATTTTTTGTAAAGGATTTTCTTCAGTTTCAGTTGGCCATAAGGTTTTCTCATTAAGAGAAACAGTAATAATAAATAATTCTAAAGAAGTTATAATATATTTAATTTCTATGGGCACTGACTTAGGATCCAAGTCTTTATTGAATTCTTTTTCAATTTGAATTCCTAAAAATAAAAGATTTATTTATAGAACTATACTTGTATATCTATTAATCTTTAACAAAATAATATTGGAACTTTTATATAAATTTATATTTTAAAACTAATTTATATTATTACTACAAAAAAATACAATTATCCCTTTAAATTTATGTTTATACAATTATTGCATATACTTTATATATCGCATTATTCAATAATTTTATTTGTTGTTATATAAAATGATTATCTTCATCTTTCAATTAAAGTATGTCATGTGGAGAGACCTATTCTTAAAATTTTTTTAAATTTATATTCTATCATTAAAACTTCATGTTCTCAAAATTCTGATTTAATGCTGCATAAATTATGTATGTTAGAAAAGATTTTCATAGGTTGCTCATCTTGATGTTAAGTTGGATAGACCTACTAGAAACTAATATTTATTTAATAAATTTTTATTGTTTATCATTTGTTATATTAATATTGTAGATTTCCAAAGTTCCAATATTAATGCCATGTAATAACACATTTTATAAGAACTTACAATAACTGCTTAACATGTTATCTCACAGTAGAAAACAACAGTTTATGTATAATCTAATGATTGCTTTTCATCTGGTTAGCATTTTTTCCTTTATCACTGTATTTGTTTCAGAAGATTGAAACCAAGACTTATTCTTATTGAAACCAAATCTTATTCTTGAAAACAACATAACTGGTTTCAAGAATTAGATTTCTGTTTATAGACTATAATTGTTGTACAGAGCATATTTGTAATATCATCATCATCATCATCATCAGTGTTCTCACCTGAAAAGTTTCCCAGCAAGGAAGGAGCAATGTATAATATAATAATATAAAATTTTCTGTTATTTATTAATGTGACTAAGTAATCCAGAGAAAAAATTAATTACATAATTTAAACATATATTGATTTAATGGTAATTTGTGTAACAAAAATTGAAAAATTTATTAATAGCTAATTTTATAATTTTTAACTGAAAAAATGAAAATTTCAACATCTACTTAAATACACTAAATTTAACAATTAAGGCACTTTTTATATAAAAAGTAGAATGTTTTATTAGCAAATTTAAAAAGTTTTTATTAGAATTCTATTAAAGAAAATAATGAAAAATGTTGAAATCCTTATATGTAATGATTTTAACTCAAGATCAGCATTTCATATACATTAGTTTTCCCAGTCCCTGGCAGAAGTCAGTTATAGCAACTTCCATCAGACACTGGGAAAACTGCTTGTTATAACTCTTCTTCATTGTATCTAGAGTTGTCAGGTATTCAATTTTCACTCAAACAAGAAACTTTATTTACTAATTATCACATATATATAGATAGTGTTATTGTTTATCAATATTTCAATTTGGATATTTTTGGATTTTTTCCATTTAGTATACAAACACTAATTTTTTGCAAACAGACCTTGACTATTCCAATAACATTAAAATTAACATTTGAATTCCAATAATTTTATTTTTATACCCGCAAACTATTACAATTTATTAATTTATTTCTAAAAAATTCCATATAAATTATAGGCCTCTCTAAAAATATGCATTTCGGCTTTAGTCAGCCCTCTTCAATTTTTATTCAAACACACCTTTGTATATTAAGAAGAATTTATTTGTATCTGAAATTAGAAAGTCTTATAAAAGAACTACTTTAACGATACATCAAAAAGAAGAAATAAATTTAATATTTAAAATGTTTAATTTAAATGATTATCCTTTAAAATTATTAAAAAAATGGGAGGAAGTATTTATAAAAAATTATGGTAATAAAATAAAAAATAATAATAGTAATGTGTTAAGATCATCTAATAAAGTTGAAAAAATTTTCTTTTCGGTTCCTTATAATAAAAATAATTTCTTTGGAGTAAAAAATATTTTTAGGACTTTAGACATAAATATTGCACCAAAATTACAATTTACAGTAAAAAGTTTAATTTATTTAGGCAGAACGACACAATCAATGTTAAATATGGATCATGTGGTTTATAGATTGGAATGTACTTGTCAACAACCACATGTTTACTTAGGGGAACAAAACGTGAATTAAAAATAAGATTAAATGAACACAATAGGTATATTAGGCTTATATTCATTAAGCAAAATAAAACAACATACCAAAACTGCATATAAGACTTAAGCAATAACTCAGAATAAATAACACTAGATTGCAGTTCTATATTAAATACTCAACAAAACAACATTTTATTAACGTTTTCGACCTTCTCGGCCATCATCAGACATAGAATAGAATATTCGAAAAAGAACATACTTTCAGAATAAAAGTATGTTCTTTTTCGAATATTCTATAAGTCAACATATAATAAAGAAAAGATCTACTTGTTATGTGGCTAATTAATATTATTAACTTATGATATAATTTTATAATATTTATAAACAGTTTCTTATATGTAGTAATAATCCCTGCTTTGTTTATTTTAAATCTTTAATGATGTAATCAATTTTAAAAATTTTTTATTCTAAAATGTATGTTCTTTTTCGAATATTCTATTCTATGTCTGATGATGGCCGAGAAGGTCGAAAACGTTAATAAAATGTTGTTTTGTTGAGTATTTAATATAGAACTGCAATCTAGTGCTATTTATTCTGAGTTATTGCTTATACATATTCATATTAACTATTGGAACTGTTGTTATTAAGATTCAATTATTTTTATTAAAACTTATACTCAAAGAATATATTAAGCAGATATTTAAATTTGGAGTGAATATTGTTTTTAATGCATTTTTCAAATAATTCATTATTTATTTCTAACATTACAGTTTATAAAGTAAATTGAAAGTAAACAATTTTATCAAAAAATGTCTTTTGAATTTTTTACTTTATTCTTATAAACAAACCATTAGATGTCAAATTAAAAAAAAAATACAAAATCATGTAGAATGTTATATACAAAAATTGTGTAGTCCTTTAAAATTTATCATCTCCAAGAATTGGAGAACTCAAATTTGTTATTCCACATATAACAATAAAAATCTCATTGACAATAGAGAGAAGGCAAGTGGGATATTTATTAGTCAAAATTTTGAAAATTTTAAGTCTTTGGATAGTCCTTTCAACATGAACTCTTGCACTTGCAATTTTTCGACATAATAAAGCTTCTGATTTTGAAAACTGAAACTTATTTCTAAAGAAAGGTGGTCTAATGAGGTTTATTCCTTTATGGGAACACAATTCATCCACTAAAAATCCTTTATCCACCATAATTGCATCATTTTTCTTTTGCAGACCATAGGTATAGAGTTCTGAAATATATTGAAAAAATTTATATTCTGGTATTTTTTAACTGGATTAAAATAACATGATGATTAGATGCAAATAAAATTCTCATAATCTTTTAAATGTTACTGGATTACTGTACATAGTAGAGATAAGTTTTTAAAAAGTAAACAAAAGTTGGGTTGAACACAATTGTCATAATTTACATTTTATTTTAATATAATATTCTTCTAAATACGAGCTGTTATGCAAAAAAAAAAATTACTTACCTATTCAAATAAAGCAGCGTTGCAACTACGTGCTTACATTTTCCTGAACCACATTTGCACGTACTGTACATATAGCTTGAATGTCTGCTTCTTTTCGTATAATATTTATCACATGTGGTGAAGATTTCAGGGCACTTGTTTGTAAACAAAATGCCTCAACACACCATGAAGTTTCGAGATTTCGGCCCACATGAAATTATGTGGCCAGCATTCAAGGTAGTTTCACCCTCGATTACACAATGTTTACTGTATATTTCGGTTGTATTTAAAAAATTAAAAATATCTGACAAAGTTATTGCCATTGCTATCATATATTCTTTTCAGCCCAATCAAATGAGTTATTTTTTGTACAAAAAAGAGAAGCGAAAGAGCTAGCGATCTGTACATACGCTTAAGCTTCCCCTTTTGTTGTTCACCTTTTAGCCGGCCATTGCGCCTGCACGAAGCGCCCTCTATAGTTGGTGGCAGATCTCAATAGCTTATGTTTTAATAATCTGTCATTAAAACTTTTCTAGTATTTTTTATGTAAACTTACTTAATACTAGAATTAGTAGTATTATTTGTGAATACTCCATTACAGAATGCTATCACCTATGATAGCTAGCAAATTTTTAACCAATAAGATAGAAGTAAAAGAATAATTCCTTTTACTTTCTATCTTAACTAATGTAAACATTAGTTAAACATCTATCTTAAGTAATCTATCTAAAATAAGTTAAGCTCTATCTTAAGTAATGTTTACATTAGTTACATTAGAAAATTACATTTACTATTACTTTTATAGAAATAAAAGAAGAAAATAAATGTAATTTACTCTCTTCTTTTACTTCTATAAAAATAGAGTAAATGTAATTTTCTAAATGTGTTAAGTAAAAACCATGTTGTAGAAGTACCATATTATATGAGGGTTTTCACAATTTTCTAATTATGTTAGAGTGAAACCTTGTTTTAGGAAACCATGTTATACGAGGGTTACCTGTATTGATATTTAGTAGGTTGGGTTTAATTGAAATTTCAGCACAATCTGGTCAGAGGGGAATATGGGGATTTCTTTTCTACAAATTATATTATTCAATTGCATATGATGAGTTTGAAATATAGATATACCCCAATTCATTTAAAATATTCTAAAATTTTGTCTCAATCAGTCTAAAATGAAAAAGTGTAGATTACAATTATTATTTCTCAGGAAATGCCTTTACAGATCACATTATTCAATTGAATTTGACCAAATTTGGAATGTGTACATTTCATATATAATTTAAGGCACACTGAAAATTTCCATCTAATAGGATCAAAATGAAAGGAGTACAGTCCTCTCACTGTGAACTCTTTTATATATCTCAATGTTAGGCTGACCCTTTCCTATTCATCAAAATCTGGGACAGGGAAAAATTCAACTGGAAGTATAATTTTAACATTATTTATTTTCATACTTATATATTTACTAGATACAATACTTTAAACATTATCATCATCATCAATACAATAACACACCATCTAAAATGTAATTATAATATCTAAATCAGGGATGGGCAATTATTTTTTGCCGATGGCCGGATAAATAATCTTCATAATGAAGCGGGCCTTATAAAAATTGAAATGCACCTAAGGGCGAATTTAACCTTACGGCACTATTATGTAATTATGTAATGAAATTATTGATGATAACATTAGCTAATCTATTAATAATTAATAATCTTATTTTGACATAACATGACTTACTCACGTTCAAGCAAGATTGATTCTTGCAGAAACATATTCCTGTCACCATCACACGGGACAAGAATAATGGTTGCACCAATTTATCTGCACATGTTCTTGTCAATCTCGCTAACATGTGTAGCCACTTTTGTGATACTTTTCTTGTCAATCTTGCTATCGTGTGTAGCCACTTTTGTGATACTTACACGAAGAATATGTTCGTGTATCAATATTTTTTTTAAAATATACCTTTCTTGTGTTATTTTCTGTTTTTGTTGTATGCAAAGAATTCAAAAGCATCTGTAGAAACTATTGTTTTCATTAGAAACATTAGAAATTATGTCCTACGAATAAATAAATTCAGATAATTTTTGTTAAAAACATAAGTATTTTATCAAACTGATTAATTGCTAACAACCTATTACATAAGTAAAATAAAACAGCACTAAATAGCAAGAATAAGTTTTTAATTGGTATAACTTTTTCGGGCAATTATTGCCCGAAAACTTTATACCAATTAAAAACTTATTCTTGCTATTTAGTGCTGTTTTATTTTACTTATTTAAGAATCTAAGCAAGTAGTTTATTTTATTACCTATTACATTAGAATGTTACAAAATATTAGGTACCTACGTAATTAATTTCGTAAAAACAAATTTACAACTTAATGTGAATGGTGAAATTTACCATGTTCATGGTTAATTATATCATCAAAATTTGGAATAACTCGGTAGTGTATCTTGTACACTACCGAGAATATCCATTATTTTATTTTTTCTTTTTGAGTAGAATTTTACAAATGTGGGACTTGAAACTGTAATGTGTTCTAGTTTATGTGGCGGGCTGTATAAGATGCCTTCGCAGGCCGGATCTGGTCTGCGGGCCGCCTTTTGCCCATCCCTGATCTAAATACTATAATCTATTGAGCACTGTCCATAAAGGAAACATGTTCTGCTCATGATGGCATCAAGGGCCTAAAAGCACCATGATGCCTGCAAAAATTTGAAATTTTATAAATTTTGAAACAAACTATTACTAGTGCTTAATTACTTAATATAAAAATATTACAATTAAGAATATATTTATTTTTTATATTATTCTTTAATATAAAAATATTTTATACTATAGTTACAAATATTTTTTATAGGAACATATATATTTTCTATTTGTGATGTCATTTTCAATTTTTATTGTTTAAAAAAGTGCAAAGTTTATATTTGTATGAAAACATTAAAATTTTGGTGCAGCCTTGGTTGTAACTGAAGAATCTGAACAGTAAAATACTATTGCAGGGGTCTCAAATTCTTTCCCTTCAAAGGGCCACTATAGACATCTTTGGTTTGTTAGGGATTGCATTTAAAGTTAATGTTTTAAAGAAAAAGATTTTTAAACAATTTAAATAGTCTGAAAAGTTGATTATGTAAACTATCACTTGTTTTTTTACATTCATGTTAAAAAGTACAAAATCATTTATAAAAGATTTTAGTAATTTTTATAAGTTTGAAGTAGAAGTTTCAGATTGAGAAAAATTCTATGTTAGAGAATTTCAATACAATTTATTTTTGTTTATTTGCAGAAAGAAATTATAATAATATTTGTAATCTAAATTTAGTTCTCAGTTTGATCATCAATTATCTAAGATATAAATAAGAAATAAATCTGGAATGTCAATAGTAAAAATTACTAAGGTACTTCCACTTGAAGATACGAAAGTATAAGTTAAAATACTAGCACTAATTTAAAGTGGAAAATGAACACAAATTCACAGTAGCGCTTTCAACTTTAATAAAGTTATCTTCAGCTCACAAAATAACAGGTTTGGAACGTAAGAACATAAGAAGATAACGTTCTTATGTTCTTACGTTCCAAACCTGTTATTTTGTGAGCTGAAGATGACTTATTAAAGTTGAAAGCGCTACTGTGAATTTGTGTTCATTTTCCACTTTAAATTAGTGCTAGTTTTAACTTATACTTTCAAATCTGAAATGTTTAAAAATCTTTCAGATGTTGAATTTAAAATGATTAGCATTGATAAAACTGATAGATTCAATGGAAATATAATAGTAAAGCTGAATAAATTTTACAAAAAGAACTATACATCTATCCAGAGCCAAATTTATGCATAAATCAGACTAGTTAGAGCTCAGGCTCTCAAATTATAAATTGCCTTGCAAAATAATTTATACATTTGAGAGAGCCTATGTTAGAGCTTAAGGGCATAATATATATAAATACAGCCTACCAATTATCAAAACTATAAGAAAAACTTCCACTTGGAGTACTAATTATATAAACTATCAGAATTATAAGCACAATGTTTAAAGTGGAAAATAATACACAATTTCACTGTAGCACTTTCAACTTTAATAAGTCATCATCAGCATCAAGGAAACTTACATGTTCAAACAACAGAACAGAACTTAAGAACATAAAATTATAAAATTATAGAACACATGAACATTACAAAATTTGAAAATTTAAAAATTTAGAATTATAGCATAGTCACTACGTCAGAGTAAGACGTTGTATAAATATATACATCAATTAAATAAATAAATTACAAATATATAAACATATATAACTACTAAAATTATAAGCTAAATATAACATATTATAAAGGCGCAGATTAAATAGATAACACACAGGTTGTAACTATAAACATACTATAACAATCATAAAAACCATTGTGGAGGTATGTAAGCTGGTAAACAGTCATTGATGACATGAGTTTTCTTACTATACCTGGCTATAATTATTGGCTATATAATTATTTTTGTAATGTTCATGCATTCTATAATTTTATAATTTTATGTTCTTAAGTTCTGTTCTGTTGTTTGAACATGTAAGTTTCCTTGATGCTGATGATGACTTATTAAAGTTGAAAGCGCTACAGTGAAATTGTGTATTATTTTCCACTTTAAACATTGTGCTTATAATTCTGATAGTTTATATAATTAATACAGCCTACCTCTATCAAGTGCAATTTCAGAGATATACAATATAAAATAAGGACAAAACAAACAATGAAACAAAATTAACAAGATTTTAATCATGCAAAATTATTAACAAATAATTACAAGTTAATATTTTAGCATAATTGAAATCATGTTAATTTTGTATCATTTATTGTTCTCTTATTATGCATTTTAAACACAATAGTTGTTTTTCAAAGATACAATAGAACCCAGCCATTCATTTGCCTCTCTACTCATACAACTCGGTATTCATCAGACTTTTTTCAATAAAATTTGGCTCTGCATTTATACATTTGCTCTAGAATTCAGACTGTACCAAGCAGTCCATCCCAATACAGTTCAACTCACAAAATCAGTCTTGCATTGGCTCCCATTCACTAAACATCATTTGTACAAGCTCTGTGAAATATTGTTATCTAATTGCTATTTTTGGTTATTTTTAAATATTTTCATTGAAAATAAGTGTTTATATACTTATCTAAAATAAGTGAAAGAATATTTTCATGGATTCAAAAAAGATTAGTGATTCAACCAAGCTTAAAAAGAAAGCAATGAGAATGAAAATTGAACTGAAAAAAAGAACTCATTGCAAAGTTTGAAAGTGGAACCCATGTCTTGGGCTGACCATTCAATATGGTATGGCAAAATTGACCATATCATCCATATTGAAAAATAGAGGCAATAAAAGAAGTTAATGTGACAAAAGGAGTGATTGTTCTTGTTGTGAATGGATCACCTATAATTGAAAAAATGGAAAAACTTTTGTCAGCATGGATTAATGGCAATTGGCTGGTAACAGTGTTTCTGAAACAATAATTTGTGAAAAAGCAAAGCAGTTGCATGGTGACTTTAAATGATATACTCCTGGAACCAGTGTCAGAGTAATGAATTTAAGGCAAGTAGTGGGTGATTTGATAGATTTAAAACCAAAATGGCATTCATAATGTCATAAGGTAAGGGGAGACTACCAGTGATAACAAAAATGATGCAGAAAAGTTTGTTGGGTAATTTTAAAATTTTTAAAGTGTTGGATTTACTCATCACCTTTTTAATTGTGGTGAAATCAGCCTCTTCTGGAAGATTCCTAAGAGGATTTACATCACAAAAAGAGAAATCAATGCCAGGACATAAGCCCATGAAAGAAAAGCTTGAATTCCTGTGTGTTAATGGTAATGGGGATCTCAAAATTAAACCTCTGCTTGTCTACCGCTCTGAAAACTCAAACGTGTTTAAGAAAAATAATGTTATAAAAAGTAAATTTGGTGTAATATGGAGGTCTAATAGTAAAGTTTAGATAACAAGAGATTTCTTCATTGAATGGATCCATGAAGTGTTTGCACCAAGTGTAAAAAGTACTTAGAAAAGGAAAATTTACAACTCAAAGCTATTCTGGTGATGGGCAATGCTCTTGCTCAACCTCCAGGCTTGGAGATGATTTGATGGATATTTTGAAATGACTTCCGATACAAAGCTATTAACACAATAGAACTGTTGATTTGTACTTTCAATCATCTGTTGATGGGACCATATTTTTTATTCTCCAGTGTATATCTGAAACTGCACAAGATAGAAATATCATTCTTACCTTCTTTTGGAAAGTTTAGCTTATCATCTCTCAATTACTGCTATTCCTATTGTGTCATTACTAATTTACACTTATATTCTTGATTAGATATTTCATTTAAAGGAAAATAACTAA
This sequence comes from Olivierus martensii, assembly GCA_000484575.1. Classification (NCBI taxonomy): domain Eukaryota; kingdom Metazoa; phylum Arthropoda; class Arachnida; order Scorpiones; family Buthidae; genus Olivierus; species Olivierus martensii. The sequence continues at coordinate 31,863 of AYEL01062034.1, forward strand.
AGAAAAATTTCATCAAAAGCTTGTAAAATATTTATTATAATAAAATTTTTTAAGGAACGATTGATTCAATAGTTTAATTAATACCGATATATTGAATTTTACTGTTTTTATCATTATGGTATAAGTATCTAAATTATAGTTTGTGAATATGTATAATGCTAAAAGTAATGTGAAAACGAAAGAAGAAAAAAAAGATGATATTCAAAAATTTCATTTTAAAATTTTTCTATTGATACATTCTGTATTTATTTCAATTTCATCTTTAAAATATTAAAATTTAATGGACAAAATATCGTCAACTTACTAGAATTCATATCAATTAATTAAAATTTTATTTTAGTAACCATAGCTACGAGTTTGATTACACGAAACAAGTATTCCACACTAATCAACTACTCATGTTGAAATGATAGCGATCGCAGAACACTCTAGAAGAATTTTTCATAAGTTAATAATAATATTAATATTAATAATAATAATAACTTACAAAAAATTCTTCTAGAATGTTCTTCGATTATATATAATAATAATATATTTAGAATTATATAAATATTCTTATAAAACTTTTTTTTTTGCATATTTTACGCCCCTTTCCAATCAGAGAGATTACTAAGAGGCGGGGCCAGTTCCAACCACAGGCTTCACCCACACCCGTGGAGGAGGGCCGGATGGTAAAGAACGGGAATTCCGGGTCGGGCCCACCACCCCGAAAAAACTTTTCAAGAAATACCAGACCCGGTCCGGAATCCAGGTCTTCCAGCGTGGCACACCAACGCGCAACGCTGACCACTTGGCCATCCGACGCCATAAAAATTCATTTTAAAATTTTTGATTAAATGAATAAAATTTATTTAAAATAAAATTTTAATTATATAAAGATTAATCTCATAAATTTTTATAATATTAAAAACTTTTCTTACTCTTAAATAATTTATAAATACACACAGGATTGTCATATGCACAGATTACTATATTAGTAATCTGTGGTCATATGTCCCCTACGTGGTCCCCTATATACGTTACTATCATTGTATTTAGCTTTTATGCACAGATTACTATTAGTAATCTGTGCCCGGTCCTCCACAGTGGAAAACTGAAGCGTTTCACGCGGCCAGTTGTAAACGATACAGAAAATATTTATCGCACAAGTGATTAACAGAAAATTTAAGAGAATGTTTTTTTCTCCTTAGGTTTTAGTAAAATCAAAACAAAAAACATAAAAATCAGGAATATTTGGACACCAGAGCATCTTAAACACGGCCTAATAAAGAAATTTCCTCTAAGTTCGCCAACTATAGTGTATTTTTTCTACGGTGTAGCGGTGGTATCTTCTCTTGTGACAGTTTATTTTGATACACAAAATAACAAGGATATAATGTTCATTATTTTGTTATGCCTATTTATCTGCATCCTTACAAGTTTATTTTTTTTGTGCAAAATAATTATGAAAGCGAAATAAAATGTTTGTGTATAATAATAATTTTAAAAATTTCTAAAAGAAAATGCAATTTTTCACATGTTCCGTTTTAAGTCGGCAAAGTTTGGGCAACCCTAAATATCCAGGACGTTCCTATAAAAGTTCTGGCCAAATTAAAATCACTATATGCTACTCATCAAAAAAAAAAAAACTCCATTTAAAGATGTTTCCAAAAATGTTTCATTTCGAAATAACACAAGTTGTAAAACACAATTTAATCAGCTACAGTAAATTGTTATTTGTAATCAATTATAACAAAATGAACTGTATATTAATTACAACATTGTGATTAATATACAGTTCTCAGGTAGTCGGCCGGATTGGCCGCGTGGAAACGCTTCGGCTTTCCACTCTGGAGGACCCGGGTTCGAGTCTCGGGTCCCATCCCTGAAAATATTTATCATGGGGTCCGGGCCCGGCCCGTCGATCCCCGTCCTCCAAAATCCGGCTGACCCCTCCGCAAAGATGGGCAGCCTATGGAAGGGCTTGTTTCGCCCCGTCACTTAGTATTTTCCCTGAATGGAAAGTGGCGTCATCTGTTAACAAAAAAAAAAAAACAGTTCTCAGGTAGTCTGTGAATAACCGAAAATAACCCATGATTTTATTATTTTTCGAGGGTTATATATAAGTATGCTGTGTTATTTCGAGAAGGAAATATTTCTGAGCTTATGTTTATATGAACTTTTTCCTTTTGTGTTGATGAGTAACATCTGTAATTTAAATTTTGTCAGAATTTTTAGGTGTATAATTTAAAAACTCTGAACTTAAATTGCTAAATTAATATATAGCATTTATTTTGTTCCAAGATGATATGAAATCTTAAATGAGTGAAAAATGATTTGTTGCTATATGTTGATACAATACTAGAATCACTAGATCTAACTTAATGAAAATCGTATAAATCGAAGGATTTTCTTAGTAAGCAAAACTTTTCAAAAAGATTATAGGTCAAATATATTCTATTTTCAAAATGTGGTATACAATATTGAATATTATATATCTCGTAAATACATTATTATGCAGAAAAAAAATTAAAAAAAATAACTCTACGCAATATATGATAAAATGTATGAATCAGCGACTCCATCATGTAAAATACATCTATATACATATTATAAATCTGAAATGCCTGAGCGCACGTGTATATTTATAACACGAGAACGGCTGAATGGATTTTTATGAAACAACTTTTGTCCGTTAGGGGATTTAGGCAGGGAGGCCTTAAGATAGATATTGATTATTAGAAATTTGTTTTTTTTAATTATAATTGGCGTAAATTACTAGATAAAGATCAAAGATGGAAGATCAACGTTATTTGAACCACCTCATTGGGTTACAGTGACCACGTGACATGTTAGCTGACCGATATCATTAGATTACTAAGATCGTCTGCTTAGTAACTGAGCAGTCTCATTGGATCATAATGGACATGTGATTCTTGAACGTGACCATTATAACCCAATGAGACTGCTTTTAATGGCGGATATCGAGTATTGAACTGTATATTATTTCGTTAAATTATTGAACTTAAGCTTTCATATTAAAAGGTTTTTAAGGTATTTTTTAAATATTTTTCTAATTTTCTATTGATTATAGCTTACATTACTTTATTTAGCCTAATATACTTAAGTTAAACTTTGATTAGGCTTAGTGACCACGTGGTACTTATGTTAAACTTTGGTTAGGCTTAACGATCACGTATTATTCGCAGATATGATTATTAGAGATATCTAATCTATATTATATTATATATAATATATATAAATCTAAATACCTGTGCCTGTATGTTCAATTATAAGGCAAGATAACGGGCATTAGGAAATTCAGCCTAAGATTGTCACTATCATTACCACGTGTAGAGAAACGAACCGTCATTGCCATAGCAACGCAACAATTTGACTTACAATAATACAATTTTATAAAAATTATTGAATTATTTATGCTGCTACTGATTTATTATTTAATCTATTACCTTTTTTTAATCAATGATTATTTTATTTCGTGATTTTCATTATTGTAAGTTTTTATTAAGTAGAATAATCTGCATTTGAGATTAATTCACGTATTTTTCGATGCTCTTGGTTCGAGACTATAACTGTTATTTCTAATGCCCCTTAAGATTGTCACTATCATTACCACGTGTAGAGAAACGAAACCGTCATTGCCATAGCAACGCAACAATTTAACTTACAACAACAGAATTTTATAAAAATTATCGAATTATTTATGCTACTACTGATTTATTATTTAATCTATCATCTTTTTCAATCACTGATTATTTTATTTTTTCATGTAAGTTTTTATTATGAAGAAGAATCTGTATTTGAGACTAATTCACGTATTTCTTGATATTCTTGGTTCGAGATTATAACTGTTGTTTCACGTGTTTTGATATAACGTTTTTGTATATCGTACAGTTGTATAAATTTCATAATGCTACGAAAAAGAAAGAACACTTTAGGTGAATTAACTCCCGGTGCTAAACGAATGCGTTTAACTCGGGAAAATGAAACATTAGAAGATCGAGCAAATCGACAGAATTCTAATAGAGAAAGAAAGATAAAGTGAACATTCGAAAAGACACATATTTCAAATAGAAAACGTATCTGTACGGGAAGATTTTCAGAATACATTGAAGAAAATCCTGACGATCATCTAAAAAATTATAATTTAAGAGAAAAAGAAACTTAAGTAACACACCATGAATTGCCCGAGCAACGCCGGGCACGGGTATGCTAGTATAAATATATGAAAATATCTTTGAAATGTAATCCTTTTGACTTTTGAAATGATATATACATTGAAAATAAAAAAATGTAATGATTTACATTCTAACATTGGCAAAAACAAAAAAATGTAAATTGGCAGTTCGGTTCTATTAAAAAGACATGATAATAAAATTATGTTTTCTCTATAACAAAAAAAATAGTAAGAGTAGGAATGCAGGTTGTATATTTTTATGTTACTGATTGTAGCTTTAACTGATTCTTTTGCATGATTCATATCATGAATCATAAGTTTTGTATATTCGATCAACTGAAGCATTTCAACTCAACGAGGATATCATTTAAAACTCTATAAGAACGGAAATTCTACACTCTTATTAATTAAATCACAAAAATTGTATCTATTTCAAAAAGGGAACATCTTTGATTTTCCGCCCTTAAAGAAAGTTGTATCTATGAGCCAAATCTTTTGGAATGAAATTTTCATATTAGATAGTTCTAGAATCATATCGTCATGCACTGTACTATAATTAGATTTGGAATCAGATTTGATATAAAACTATAAATTCAGTATAGATAGATATTAATGTAAACTCATCACAGATGATCATAAATGTTTCATTCTACGTATCAAATTATTATATTTAGTTATCATCATTTATTTAAAACTATAAAAAATAACATATACTAGACATAACATACGATGTACACTACAACCTTCTATAGCAGATTCCTTTAGTAAGTGCATAAAATACACGAAAATGTATACACTAGCGTGACTAGCAAGTCCTTAATTTAAGGAGCCTGATACTAGCAATGGCGAATAAATTGTATATGTGTTACGGTAAAAACGATTAACCCGGTGATTATGCATAATCGCCGGTTTTTATGTATAATCACCAACGATTTCGATAAATTTATTTCATATATAGCGAATTAATCACATTTGCCAGTGATTAATTCGCCAGTTCGTACCAGTAAATATTATAAATCGTATTTAATTAAATTTACCGGACATTATGCATAATCGCCACTCTAGGATAGTAAATTTGATAAATAATGCATTCTTGTCAAATAACCTTTATTTAACTATACCGTTTTCAAAGAAAGAACTTTCAAGGCCAAATTCGATGATCGACGAGTCTTTTCAGTTAGATTAACGATAAGTGATACGATGTAAAAAGGATCGCAGTAGAGAATTTATTACCATTTTCGACTTGATATTTGAATTAAAACGTAGTAATCAAATTAAAATATTTCAATTTTTACTTTATAAATGCTAAAATTAATTATTATTTGAAAATTCATTTAAAAAATTTCCTTCAGTTACAATTCCTTTAATTGTTGATACAGAAATATCAGTAGCTAGTGAAGTTTCGTTAAAATAATATTTCTAGCTTGACTGTGCAATGTTTCTCCTCACTTACAAACAACTATACTATCCGCCATTACTGCTAAATACTACAGGACAGTGACATCATTCGTTGTATTTATTTAATTTTAAGCGATTAGAGATTTAGTTTAATACAGCAATACCTCGCATAGTCCGGGTTTCACTATAATCCGGATTGTAAATGCTAATAAAAAATTTTTAATTTACTTTATTTTTTTAGAATAAATATGAAATGTGTGTTTGCTACTTATTACCTATATATGACTCGAATACCTTGGACTAGTGATGGGTCGTTCATGAGTGATTCGATCAGAATGATTCAATCAATAAGTGAATCAAATGAATCATGATTCATTTGGTAAAAACAAATCGATCATATTTTGATTCATTTCAACTTCCGATATAGCGAATTTGTTTTTTTATTTATATACAAGTGTATGGAACTACTGTCTGTGCCCTCTCCTTAAATTATATAGCGAAATAATATAAAAGACTAATATTTTAACATATCCTTTAAAATAAAAATCTAAATAAAAGTATACGCGTATTTATAAATTGTAAATGGAAAAGAATTTTTACTTAATATCCAAACTTTTTAATAATTTTAATAGACAAAGTATTAAAAAACTGTACCGTATATAAGAGTATTAGAACTAGAAATTATATATGTGTTACGTTTTACTAACAGGCATATCTCCAAATAGGTTACACTACAGCAGTGCTGGATCTAGTTAATGCGGGGCCCGATTGGAATATTTTTCGCAGGGCCCGTCAAAATATGGCTTATATGTATAAATAAAATAAGTAATATTTATAAATAAAAACCTATTTTTGTTGGCTGGATTGGCTACGTGGAAACCCTTCGGCTTTCCACTCTGGAGGACCCAGGTTCGAATCTCGAGTCCCAACCCTTGAAAATGTTTATCATGATCATGAAGTCGGGTCCTCTCGTCGATCCCCATTGTCCACAATCCGGCTGATCCCTCTGCAGGGATGGACAGCATGTGGAAGGACTTCTTTCGCCCCGTCAATTATTATTCTTATAGAAAGAAAACTGGCGTCATCTGATGACAAAAAAACAAAAGAAGGGTTAATTATTTGGATAAATTTCACCTTGATGTGAAAATTTGAACAATTTTATTTTTCATCGGAAATAGCAACCCCGTGGCCTAATTAGCAAATATTAGGTTTCAATTTAAATTATAGATTAAAACCCACTCCAGAGAGATGTGATTAGGATTAATTAATTTATAACTGCCCTGTACAACAAAAAAGTGAGAAATTTCACGATACTTATCAAATTTATAAACTACATTTTGAAAATTATGCAAAAATCGTTCTAAAAGTAATATATTCAGCGATATTTATCAAACTTACTAAATTCGTTGGAAATTATACATAATCGCCGGGAAAAGTGAGAAATTTTGGCATATTTATCAAATTTGCCAACTTTATTTGGGAATTATGTAAAATCACTGGTAAAAGTGAGAAATTTAGTGAAATTTATCAAATTTATCAAGAGAATTGATGATTATGCATAATAAACCGGCAGTGCCGGATCTAGTTAGTGCGGGGCCCAATTGGAATATTTTTATACAAACTTTAATATTTTTGTAGAAGCTGATATCAGTTTAAACAAAATGTTTGAAAGATTCATAAATATTTAATTCTTGTGATTCCAATATGAAATTTTACTTGCCAATTACTGTTTTGACGGAAGTCAATTATTTAAAACGACAAAATACAAAATCGCTTGTAGAAAATTCCTTTATTACATTAACTGAAATATCATATGTTTCAGTGTAAATGTAACGGTAAGTAGAGAAAGGTAGAAAAATATCGTAGGTATAATATATTCGAAAGGAATTTCGAATATATGAATATAACTACAATGTTTTCCTTCCTTTCTCTACTTTTTAAATCTATTCGAAGGGAACCGCATTGGATAACATAATTATGCTCAAATAACGGGTGATGACAAAAATGGCACTAATTTCAACATTGTCATATCGTTCAAAATCACGTTCGTATTTGAGCACGTGCATGCAATGAGATTTTGTGCATCCGAAATTTAACTGAAAGTGTTCTATTTTCGAATAAACTTTGGTTTTTCCAGTAAAAATGTCATCCAAATAAGAGATACGTAGAAAATCTTTCGTACAACTTTACGAAGCAAATTGACATCTTTGGAAAAACTGTATTGTCGATCATTTTGGGGTAGAAGGTGTCCCTAAGCGGAGCATATATTGCATTCTTAACCGAAATAATCCATCTAGGGTGCCAGAATCATAACGAAGACAAATGTCAAGAAGATAAAACAGCTTTTCAACAAGAGACAAGGTTAGCCAGCGAGACGCAGCCAAAAAATTCAAATGCGACCAGTCCTACACCTAAATATTCTTGAAGACTACCGCACGGACTACCGGCGTGAAATGTGTCTCGCGTTACTACGTGTGGAAAATGTTTTTGGGCGTTTTAACATAAAACGCATGGAGCCCAAAATTTTAAACGTACAACATTACGAAGCCCATAAATCTGGTATGAAAATTTTTTGGTACTTCTATTTTAACGGCCTGTGCGACTGCCCACTCAGCCCCCCACAAAAAAACCGATATTGGTGCCCAACGGAATGAGCCAAAAATTTTTAACTGCCCAATATTAAGAGCCCATAAATCTGGTATAGCAAATTTGAAATTTCGAGGAAGTGGGGGCTGAGTGGGCAGAGGTGTTATTATCTTTAGTTGCAGGAACAATCGGAAGAGGTATTGGTAACGTTATATAATGGCACAAAAAATGGCATTAGTTCCTCCTGAGATGTTAAGTGATATTTATAGAAAACCCGAAATTAGCGTCGAAGATGATATTCATGAATTATTAGAACGAAATAATATAGCGGATGATCAAAAAGTAAAATTACTAAGTTTACTTCTCTCAAAATATCAGCGTTTAATTCATAAACCTAAAGAATCTGTTAGAATTTCAATAGTATCCTGTTATATTCAGTTTCGAATCTGCTACCACCATCACCAGCATCGCCTACTTCACCACCGCTTTCATCACCCGAAAACGGAGATTTAATATTAAATCAAATCAAAATAACTGTTCCTTCAACTTATCAGAAATTTATCGATCCACTTGTTTCTCTATTAAAACATTCGGAATATAAATGGAATAAGAAAGGTAAATTAGTGGTAAATGATCAAGTAATTCAAGGAAGTAATATTATAGATTTAATTTCGTATTTAACGAGAAGTAGAAAATCAGTTTTATCTCCGGTGGGATTTGATATATTTTGGGAAGGTATTAAAAAATTAAATATACCAAGAAAATGGATTGGAAATAAATCTTTACAAGCCATATTAGATGTAAGAAGACAACCTTTGAAATATCAACCTAGACCAGTAGAATCTCCTGAAGAAATATTGTCAACGGTTTCTCCTAGAATATTTTATAGATGGAAAACAGACTAAAAAAAAAAGGAAAAAACCAAACTGGACAGATTATTAAAATCTATTTATTATAATGTAGAACACCCTGCATCATTTGGAGGTGTGGAAAAGCTAGTAAAAGCTTCAAATTTACCTAGGTCTGTAGTTAAAAAATGGCTGTCTTCTCAACCAACTTATTCGTTACATAAACCGGTTCGAGTAAACTTTTCTCGTCGAAAAATAATATCTTTTGGACCTGAAGATTTGTGGCAAGCCGATTTAATTGATTTAAAACAATTTTCTAAATTTAATACAGGTGTAAAATATTTGTTATCATTATATTCTTATGTTATTCCTATTAAAGATAAAAAACCTTAATCTATTGTGAATGCATTTAAAAAGTATTTAGTAAAAGGTTCCCAGAAATTTACAAACAGATAAGGGAGGAGAATTATATAATAAATTAGTAAAAACGTTGTTCAAAAAAAATAATATTAATCATTATTCTACTCATTCCGAAACTAAAGCGGCAGTAATAGAACGTTAAAAAACAAAATTTATAGATTATTTACTTTTCGTAAAAAGTATAAATATATATATAAATTAAATAAAATTGTAAAAAGTTATAATAATAGTTATCATAGAAGTATAGGAATGATACCAGCAAATGTTAATTCTTCTCATCATTCACAGATTTTCGAGAAATTATATAAAAAACAAATGAATTATAATTTTAAATTCAAAATTGGGGATTTAGTTCGTATATCAAAATTAAGAAAGACATTTACACGTGGTTTTCATCCGGCTTGGAGTAATGAAATATTTATTGTTTATAAACAGTTTGCTACTAATCCACATTCTTATTTATTAAAGGATAGTAATAACGAAATATTGAAAGAACGATTTTATTCTGAAAAATTACAAAAGATCGGAAATGAATAACGAATTTTTTGTTACTTTAATAAGTAATGCTAGTATGGATTTATTTCCCGATAATTCCCAATCAAAATTTATTACTAAATTAAATCCTCCTATTAAACTTATTGGTAGATGGAATATTGATTTAAGCGAAATATCAATTCCATGAAGTTGGTTTAATATAACATGTCTAAATAATAAATATGATATATTTATGTGGAATATAAAAGAAGTAATTAATGAAAATTTTTATCGAATATATTTAATCGATGAAGCAAATGGGATTAACTTTGATTATTTAGTTGAGCAGATAAATAAAAATATTTTTCGAGAATTTAATAATTATCCTGTTAACAATCAAAGCCCAAATACAATGACAAACAATTACGATATGAAAATTTTGTTAACCATGCCAATTTCAAACCATCGGGAACACTCATTTTCTTGTATGAAAAGAGTAAAAAATTACCTTAGAAATTCAATGTCAGAGGAAAGATTAAATAACATGGCTATTTTATAAATAGAGAGCGATTTATTTAATGAAAATAAGCGAATATTTAAACATACTATCAGGTTTTACTATTGATTGAAAACTTGTACGTAATTATAATTGCATTAGAAAAATGTGTAAAACTGCGGTTTTGTGGGCCCCCAGAAATCGGGGCCCCGGGCCCGCGCCCGGTGCGCCCGCCGTTAAATCTGCCTCTGCATCCACCCCCTTCTTGAACTAGGAGATAATATCATAATCCCACGGTTTTGTGGGCCCCCAGAAATCGGGGCCCCGGGCCCGCGCCCGTCGTTAAATCTGCCTCTGCATCCACCCCCTTCTTGAACTAGGAGATAATATCATAATCCCAATTCCGGATATGGACAGATTTTCAAAATATCATCAGAGTTGTGCTGGAAAAAATTGAAGATCTGCACAACATCGAAAACTAAGATTGGAAAGATGGATAAATTATATTGCAGGTAGATTTTGTATCTTTTATGTATTTGTTAATATTTAGAGAGTGCCCAAAATATGATTATGAAAAAATATCTTTTGTAGATTGGAATTTGACGTTTGTCGAGAGAAGTTCCTGATGCCCGAGGAGGTATCAGATATAGATATTTCTTTGAGGATGACTGCTAAGAAAGCGGCAATAGCACCACAAGGGTTCACACATTGTATTTGCAAGAAAGATTGCATTTCAAAAAGATGCTTGTGCAAGAGGAAGGGAATTCGCTTCAACTCTAAATGTCATGACAGTTTTCCATGCAGAAACAATTAATGTGCATCATAAATATATTTCTTCTGTAAATTTCAGTTACTATGTCCATAAATATATTTATTTTGTAGATTTCAGTTACGTTCTTATTTTCCCCCTAACGCATGATTGTACGATTAGGAAGATATCAAGTTTATCCTCGTAAAAGAAATTTTAGTTAATACTAGTTTTCACTAGTCATATCAAGTTTTAACCAGAGAATAGTGAAAACAGAAGTTTCTAATAAATGTAGTGAATTCTAGCAGGGCCCGCTCTAGGGGCCGGCAACCCGGGCATTTGGCCGGGGCGACAAATCTCGGTAACGAAACGTAGTGTAGCCGAAATAAATTGTCACAAGGCAATTATTATTTACAAGACAATAACTTTATTAAAAGAAAAAATAAACCAAAGGTACATCACGAAGAGGTCTTTCCCGCTATAACTTGGTGTGCCACTCTATCGAGTCTCTTTCTCGAAGACGAAAGTAGATTGCGGGCCCTTTGTTAACCCGCCCATCACCAAACTGTCGGTTCCAGCGTTTAATAAAATTTCGAACTCTGATGTCATAAAGCGGTCTCTTTGGCTGCGGTTTGGCCGAACTCTTTAGTTTCGATTCGAAGGAACCGAACTCCCTCTAAATATTGTTGTAAAAGTGCTCGCTGTAAAAGCTTTAAGTAGCTGCACCGATAGTTCCAGTTGACGTTATAATGGTGAAAACAAGTACAATAGCTGTTTGAATTTATAGAAAATATTTGGAAATTTTATAGTTCAGTCCAGTGGCGGCTCATGGTTGATTTTTGTGGGTTTTAATAAAACTGTATTGAAAAAAATCTCTGATGTATAGTAATACGGTATTCAGTTTTCGTTGTTTTATATTTTATTTTATTTTTTATTTAATGAATGCAATATGGCGAAACATTCTAACATTATTATAAATAAAAGATATTTTTTTCAAGGAGTTTATAGAACAAGGGCAAACGAATGTTTTTATCGAGTGGTCTGTAAAAGTTTGCAGGAATAAAAGTGAGGGAAAAAAGTTTTTGATTTTAGCGAAGTTCATATTATACTTTTATTTAATTTTATAAGATATAAGTTTTGTTTATTTGATTGTGCAATAATCATTTTTGTAGTAGCATTAAAAATGCAACTGATTAACAATTTGTAACTAAGGTGGCTACAGGTAGGCCTGCATTTTAACTTTTACTGTTTTGTATTACTTGACTGTTAATTTTATGTTATGTGTTTCTTTCTAAATACAGTGGGTGGCCAAATTATTATACTCACAACAAAAAATTTAGTTTTTGCTAAGTATTTTTAATTTTTTTGTGTATTTGATGAATTAGATTGTGTTAGAAAATTATTATCTAGTAATTTTTGATAATGTTGGCAAAATATATATTATTCAATAAAGCTGCTAAATTCTCTGCGCTTTTTAAGCGATAGGAGTTTATAGAACAAGGGCAAACGAATGTTTTTATCGATATATATATATATAATTATTTTTTACGTTTTAGGTCAACATACAGAAAATGGCTTTTGTTTTGTTATACAAAACAAAAGCCATTTTCTGTATTAGCCTGTTTCCGATTTCTGATCTAGACTATAGTGTTAACTCATTGAATTACTATTAATATTTAATATCAGTGTATTTAATGTAATTTTTATAAATTAATTAAGGTGTTTTCATTTCATTAATAAAGAAATATGCCATAACAATTAAATCGAGCTGGATTAAAATAATTTTTTATTTGTTTAATTTTTAAATAAATTTAGTAAAGTGATTTGGTAGGTCTTATATAAATCATTAACAAATTTTGTTATTGAATATACTTTTATAATATCAAGATAAAGGACAAAAAATTATAAAGAAAAATTCGATCATATTAGATGATAAGAAATACCGATAATGATTAATAGAACAACATTTGATGCTTGGTTTTGTGTTTACCATCCAAAATATGAAAACTTTCGGCTAGAAACAAAATATAAAAATTATCATATGGATAAGAAACTGATAAATATTTTCAAATTATAAAAGAAGAAAAATTTTGCGTAAAATTCAACTGAAATTAGTAAAAGAAAAATGTTGAATTATAAAAGATATAAACTGCAGAATAATCATTTTAATTATTAAATATTCTATTTACAAATTTATCATTACAGTTCTTAATGATTTATACTGAAATAATAGAAGTTTTTAGAGAACTCAAAATTTATTCCTTGTATAATTAATGCAAATATAAATTAAATTAGCGATAATATCATAAAACCAGTCAGAAAGGGGGAAAAACTAAAAATATCTTTTCCTATACACGATAGAGTAAGAAAAATATAATGAATCAAGAATTGCTAGTGAATTTTACTAAATAATATTATAAATCAGTTAATTTGATAATTTTTAAATCTATAATATTTTTTTGCTAATCCTGAAATAATGTATTCACAATTTAAGATTAACAATGTATTTATTTTTTATGAATGTTTTAAAATTTTAAAGTAATTTTATTAAAATCATGAGTTACTTGAGTATTTTTAATTATAAAAGAAAATGCTTTTAATGAAAATAAACAAGATATGAATTGTTTAGCAAAAATTATTTTAAAAAATTCGCGTTAATGACATTGAAGCAATTCACAATTACATTATTCTTCCTAGAATGATCTAACAGAGTGACTCATCCGGTTCGAGATTACTGTTAGCTTCCGGAAGAAACAAAATGGCGGATGAGGCACTAAGAAGGATTGAATGAGGACAAGTAGTACGTTAGTGTACCTGTTATCAGAACTAAATGTGATTCAATGGATACGTAACCAATGTAATGTTTTATTTGCACTTCGGTTTATAGCAGTATTTGTGCCTGGTTAGTGTTTTGACGCACCAGGCAATGGGTGCACAACAAGGTAAAGAAAACCGCAGTACATCATCTGTTGGTAGTGGACATAATGCGAATAAAACAAATAAACATCATAAATATAAAGGAACGAAAGATTCGAGAATATCATCAACTGGATCAGGAAATATATTTACTGAACATAATGGTGTGTATCCTCTTTATATAATTATGTGTGTTAATTATTTTCATTCTCTGCTACGTATGAATTGTTCAGATGAATTGATTGACAAGTATTATATTTATTTTAAAATAATTTTTTATATTAAAACAAATTTCGGTTACCAAATTTTCTATTTATGATAGAAATTTAAAAAAATCATTAGACTTTAAATACTTATTGACAAATATTAATGCATTATTTAAAAACTTTTCTGTGATTGATGAAAATTTAAACTATTAAGAGAGATTTAAATCAAAGGAATATTGGAATTTGAGAATTGAAACTTATTAAAAATACAAAAATAAAACGTTATAAGGTCAATTTTTCCAATTTTTGATGATGATCTGCTCATTGTTAATGAATTTCATTAAACGAATTTTTGAACAGTTCAAAATATGCTTTTCGTAATTAGTCTTTATATGAAAAAATTGAATTCAAAAATTTTGTTCAACAAATATCAAATAAAACTTTATCCTATATAACTTCTGAACTATAAATAAAATAAGCAAAGTATTAATTACAGGAATATTGTCTTTTTAAGAAATATTTTTAATCAAATAATCTTATCAGTTATAAGAATATTGTTTACTTACAGCTGGTGAGATGACAACAGTATAATGGGTAGAAAAAGTTTCTTTATTAAAAGTATTATATTTATGTAATTAACTAAAAAAAATCAAAATACTAAACATTTTAAACATATTTTGTTTCATCTATCATAGCTATTATTATAAAATCAAAATAATAATAATATAAAGTTTGTCTGAATAATTTAAAAAGCATATTATAAAAATTTCATTGAACAGTTTAATAATACAGCAGAATTCCTATTAAATGATACGTATAAAGAACTAGCATCTGACAAATTCCACAAAAAATATTGTAGTAATAATAATAATATATGTAATTGTCTTGTTTTTCTGTTTCACTTTATGATGCCTATATGTTAAGAATTAAACAGTGTTTAAATGAAATAAAATTTAATTCATTAAGTACCTGATATGCAGTATATATAGTATATGCAATAAAATGAAATGAGATATTGTGTATCAAAATAATATTTGCTTTAATTATATATATATTTCAATTTCTAAAATTTCAAAATGTAGCTATTATCTATCTAATTGGAATAACAATTGCCACAAAAATAGTTACTTGGAAAAAATGATACCAAAGATCTTGATTTCATTCTAAAAATTTATTCTTCATAGTAAGAACTAAAAAAACTTTTTTGGAGAAATTCAACATGTGTGTTTATTTATGATATAAAAATTTTTTAAGATTGAAATTTTACATAAAAAATAGTCTTCATTAATATTAGGAAAATGCTTGTTTTATGAAAATTTTTTTAAAGCTTATTTATAATTTTAAAATATTCAGTTGATATTTCTGCATTTTGTTTTGTCGCAAAAATGCAGAAATAATTACTGAAATCTTGAAATAGTATAGGATAGAATGGAAATATTTGAATATTCTTAAATATTCATCAGTAATACTTTAATTAAAACATAGTTAGAAACTTTCAAGACATTTAAGCAGGATTATTTTAATAACATAAAGAAAATAGCACTTATTCAATTTGCAAAAAATCAAAAACATTATATATAATTAAAATTAACTTGATTTAAATAGTTTGACAAACTTCTTAAATAATCATTAATTTTCCCTTGAACTCTTGATTACATACAGAAAAGAAGTTTTATTTTAAAAATTTATAATAAAAATATTTAAGAATCAGTCATTCTTTCATTATTTTACTAGAAGTAATTATTTTTACTAAATATAAATTAAAACAAAGTATATGCTTATCTCTGTAAATCAGGGGTGGGCAAACTTTTGGGAGAAAGGGCTATATTGCATCAATGAAATATGGCCTAGGGCCGCACTTTCCAGCGATCCCTATCCTTCAACACCTGACCCCTTCCATGGATGTGGGCGTAACCCATGGTTGGAAGTGATCCTGCTCTTTAATAATTTATCTGATTGGAAAAGGGCGTAAAATAAAATCGCAAAAAAACTTCCAAAATCTCACCTTCAACTAATAATTGTCTGAGGTGATAAAATTCTTTTAGAAAATTATATAGTCAAAGTAGAAAAATTCTAAGGGGTGCATTTATTAACTAAGATATTATAAAAAAGTGACATGTTAAAATTAAGCCAATTTTTTTAGTAGATCAGTTTTCATTGGTCGTTATATGAATCGTGGGTTTGAATAATGTCAGCAGTCCGAAAAAGTGAAACGCCATTTTCAGAGAAGCTTGGCAGGGTTGAAATTCTTTTAAATTATATACTGTATTAAAATTATAATTTAATCATTTTAAATTTGAAACAATAATTAAAAACATGCCTATTTAGGAAATTGCACAAATATTAAATACAAATACTGTGAAATTACAAAAGGTATTGAGTTGATTTGACTGACAAAGCGATTTTATTTGATTTTGAATGTACTTTGCAACCAATTTCTTATGCAATGACATTTATTCTGGTTAACGGTTAATCAAATCTATTTTTTAAAGAAATATGACACTAATGATATCTACAGTTTACCATATGAATTGTTATTTATTACTTTTCTAGAAATTACATAAACTATATTGCTGAGATATGGAACAGATTTCATATTTTTTTTGTATTCATTTTATTTATCGATAAAATTTTTGGCATTATAACTATTAGTTGGAGGGCCGCAGGCCGCGGTTTGCCCACCCTGCTGTAAATTAAGCCTTGAAAAAATAAAAATAAACTTTAGAGAAGAAATTTAATTCTTAATTTATTAAGAAGTTGTAACTCTTATTTTTGAAATTTCATAACTAGCAAGAATATATGTAATCTAATAAAATATCTTTAAATATCCTAATATCTGAATTATGCTAAAAGTTTAATGGATAAAAATTATTTTGTAAAATATTGAATAAAGAAATTGTGTTGAATAGTTTAAATGATTTTATTAGTTTAAAATCATTTAAACTATTAAAAGTCGATTAAATTTGATATTTATTCATTTTTTTTCTTTCCATATTTTATTTTATACAATTATTTTCAAATTATATAAGAATATTTCATTTGATTAATTATATTAGATTTAATCAATATTAATTGTATTATGTGAGTAAGATTTCAACTCTATATTTATAGATTTTTACTATATATTGATTTAAAATTAAACAAATTTTAAATAATTTTTTCTTAGAAGATTATTTTATCATAAAATATATTCAAATAATCCTGATTAAAGTTCTCTTGAGGTTGGTTTAGTATTTAAAGTTTAAAATATATTCAATTTCATTTATAAACTTGAAAATATCATTGCCCTTGATAAATCTTTGATATAGTATTATATTGTAGATTTTTTTTTGTCTTTCTCTATTTTGAGATCTAGCCAATCTACTCAATATTATTTATATTTTTTAACTATTTATTGGATAATTCAAGTTTGAGTAAGTAATTATATTAATATATTTATTTAAAATTAAACATATTAAATTTAAAGTAGTCATAATTTATCTATAACATTTATTTTTGATGAGGAGTTCTATATTTTTAAATAAAAATGCAAATAATTAATAGTTTCAGTTGAATCAGTTACTAAAATTACAAAAATTTATATGCTTGTATAAATTTTTCTGTATTATATATTTACATTATCTTTTATAATGTTATAATATAGGGTTGTTCAAAAAGTAATTTCATTTTTTTCATGAAAATGAATTGCAATTTTTTTATAGTATATAAATATTTTATTTAATTATATATTGACCATTTTTTTATAGTATATAAATATTTTATTTAATTATATATTGACCATTTGTCCAACACATGTGCTGTCTTTCTGGTAGTAGCATGATTCCATGCTTGTAGAATTTCTGATCTTTGCTTGCAAAAACTGAACCAAGTAATTTTTCTTCTCATTTTGAACTAAGTGTTTTGCCTTCTAAAAACTTCTGTAAAGACTGGAATAAATAATAATTGGAGGGTGCCAGATATGGCAAATATGGTGGGTGTGGTAGCACATACCATCCAAGCTGTAACAGCTTCTGGTGAGTCATCAAACTTTTATAAAGTTTGGCATTGTCATGCTGAAACACTATGCCTTTTCTATTAATCAATTCTGGGCTGTTCTGTTTGATGGAATCACTCATTTTATCCAATTGGTGGCAGTACACTTCCGAATTAATTGTGGAATTGTCTGGAAGAAGTTAAAAAAAAAAAACAATTCCCTTGAAATTCCACCAAACAAAGAGCATCACTTTTTTGATGAATATCAGGTTTTGGAGGCTTTGAGCCAGTTCATTTCTTCTGCTCCATGATTGCTTGCGTTCACCATTGTTGTAAACAATCATTTTTCATCAACAGTTATGATCCACTTCAGAAAGGGATCATTTTCTCTATTTTTCATCAACAGTTATGATCCACTTCAGAAAGGGATCATTTTCTTCATAGTTTGAGCAGCAAATTACAGATGTCGATGTGATGGAACAAATCTTTCTTTGAAAACATGTGAAACCCAAATATCAACATTTCAACTGGTCGTGAATGGCTGAATTAAATTCAATCTTGTAGCAATTTCTCATGTTGTTATTCAGTGATTTGCTTCAACCAATATCTTTATTTTGTCTTCTTCAGCTTCAACTGGCCTTCCAGAATGTGGTACATCTTTAATATTGAAATTGTCAGAACGAAATTTTGCAAACCAGTTTTGGCACTGCTGTTCTGTTAACACATCTTCTCCCTACACTTCACATAACTTTTTTCTTGCTTGAACAGCATTCTTACCTTTTTGGTATAAAAAAACAAAACATGTCAAACATTTCCATTTTATTTTCCATTTTTGATATAACACCAAAAAAAAAAACAACTGCACAGAATCAAAAAATTTTTTTATAAATATGCCTTGAAATGTCAGTTGTCAAAATTTATAATGAAAATATGACCTAGAATGAAATTGGTGGGTAAAAATACAACTAACACCACTGGTGGGAAAAAAAAACAAAATTACTTTCCAAACAACCCAATACAGTAAGACCCCGTTTAACGTGGGGGATATGTTCCAACAAAACAAAGTGCTAAATGAAACAGCATTAAATGAGATTATCTTAACATGTAAATAATGGGATAGGTGAAGCAGGACATTTTTTATTTTATTTTATTTTGTAACATGTATCATTACCAGTGCTCAAAATAATTTCGAAAATCTAGTAGCCAAAAAAAAATTCTGATTGCCAACCTCCTCTCCTTTCCTCCAAAAAACAAAAAACACTTGCATAAATTTACCAGCAAATACGTTTTTCACAACACGATCAATTGAAGCACAAATGTGTTATGCAAGTTGTGCATTTCACAATGACTACGTCAAAAGTATCACGTCACATATACTGTACATTCAGACATTAATTTCAGGCAGCGAAATAAATACCCATCATTTCAATAAACAGCTACTAGACCATTCGCTAAAATATTTCAGAAGTTCACAAAATTCTCCACAACCACACGTAATCAGCAGGAAGCAATGCGAACGGCAAACGATCTTCTTTTTTCTTCTTCCTTTATCTTTCCGAAAATTCTTGAAATCAATTGAAGCACAAATGTAGGAGATTAAAAGTTAATTATATAAATGCCTCAACCTAAATGCCACATGCCTATTATTTTACTGTTTCCTAGTAGAACACACACAAACAGAAGAAGTGGAACATGCTTTACTAAGAGACATAAGCACTTAATATGCCATCTCTCGTTTTTCGTATTCAAAGACTTATATTATAAGCAAGTCCAAGGGGTACCTATAGGAAGCCCCATGGCGGGGATCTTGGCTGTGATAGTGGTAAGGGAGGTGGAGGGGCAGATTCACAGCTCTATAATCTCTAATGCTGCTTTGTACTACTGCTACATAGATGATATATTTGTGATGTGGAATAACTCCAATAAAGCCAATGATCTAATAGACCATTTCACAAAAGAACAATATGGACTTAAACTAAAAACTACGATGGAAAATAAAAATGAAATTAATTACTTAGACATTAAGATATTTATGACTATAGAAGGGATAGAAACCACGGTGTATATAAAACCTACTACAACACTGGTATTAAACCCCAAGTGGTCTTTTGACCCATGGAAATATAAGAAAACAGCGTATGTAGCATATTTTAAAAAGAGCTTAACGCATTGTTCAAATATTACCCACAGAAAATGAGAGCTAAAACGAATATACTTATGGGGCCAGAAACACGGATATAGCTATAATTTTTTGAAGAAAATATATAAAGAGCAGAAGATCTTATATGAAACTAATAATAGAACACACAACCAACAAGCTGTGACGGTTACGAATGATTCCATGGTGCGAGAAGAGAATCCTACTCTTATCACTTTTAGACTACTTCGAAACAGAGCTGTAAAAAGAGTACTTGAAACTAATAATAGAACACACAACCAACAAGCTGTGACAGTTACGAATGATTCCACGGTGCGAGAAGAGAATCCTACTCCTATCACTTTTAGACTACTTGGAAACAGAGCTGTAAAAAGAGTACTTAAAAATAGCAACAAAAGATGTGCATATAAAAGAGCACCTATGGTTTTTAACATTCTTAGGAACGAAAAATCAAAATATGATGATGAATATAAGTCAGGTGTATATAAAATACTTGTATGGAATATAGAAGATAATAGAAACGAGATATATATATAGGTGCTACCGCAAGAAACTTTAAAGGAAGGTTGAATGAGCATAAAGAGAACATATCCAAGGGTAACTTGGCCACTGCCTTGGCCCAAAGGGTTTTTCAAAAGGATATTGACGTGGTATGGCAAGAGGCAAAAATGATTAAAACGTGCAAAACAAGATGAACTTGGCAATGACAGAGAAAATTGAGATCCTGAAATCATGCAATAAAGAAAATGTGATCAATATTAAACAAGCGGATGAAATAAGCAGCGCTTGGAAATACGCAATGAAGAAACATGGCCCCTAACTGCAAAAGATAAATGATAATTTGATACTGTCACTCGTATTTCTCTACCAGATTAATTTTGTACCTATTAGAATATGTATCTGATTATTAATTCTAATTAATGTTTAAATATTTTTGTAACCTTAAAATATGTATTCTATGATGATGTAATGTTTAAAAAAAATTTTATATTGTTCAATTTATGTTCCATAATATATTCTATGTAACTGAAGAGGGTATCAACGATACCGAAAATGTTCTTAATGTTTTGATTAATATTAAAAGACTATTTTATTATTTTCTGACTGCTATTAGTGCTGTAATCCACTAAACTAATTTAAAAGTTAATTTATTTAGAAAACGTTTCGGCTATTCAATAACTTTCCGAAAATTACCCACGTTAAAAAGTGACAATCAAAATGCACCTTCAAATCTTGCTGGGATATGACAGTATTAAATGGAATTTCGACACCTCTTTTATCTTACTCTCTAATTAAAAGTTCCTGAGTTCATTGATGAAGGTCCCATGAGGGGCAAAAGCCCGTTCTCAAGTTATGAGGCTCCAAAGTTGAGGTTCAAAATCACATTTCTTTACGATTTTCTGCAAAACTTTTATAGATAATCAGATATTTTAAACGATTTTTCCATATCTTATCATTCCGAATCGAATGCAATCAATTTAAATAAGCTACGACTTATCTTTACGAAGTTACATAATTTTTTTTGCTTACGACAATATCCGTTCTGAACCTTGGTAGAATTCTCAAATATTTAAATTTTTTATTGTTTGTATTTAAAATAGCCTATTAATTATATTACATTCATTCATTTTTTCACACTGAATAATAATAAATCAAATATAGAACTTTGAAGATGATCTTTGTCGGTTAGTCGAGGATAAATACGAACAGTATATATCCTTCATTAAACTTCAAGTAAAATGTATATAAAATGATGAATCGTTAAAAACATTATCCAAGTGGATTTTACTTTTCCTAATAAGATTTTCTGGATTTAAATTATTTAGGCTTTATTTTAATCAAATTACAGAATACAGTACTCCACAAAGTAAAAGCAGTTTTCTTTCAAACAAATCTCAAGTCCATACAATACGTGCTTATCTTTCACGTTTTGTTGGTTCACAGGCTTTACGTCATGAATTGTCTTAATTAATGTATTGTCTCTGCATAGAATAGCCCAAAGTTTTCTGATGATATGATTGAGTTTTAATCAACGGTATATATTTGATGGTTTTAATAAGAGAGTCTGCAAGGTCTCTGCCAAGTCTCCTGATGACATCAGAACTGGTTGAGCTATATGATTGGTCAATCACCAAATGAGGCAACCTTTATTTTCACCAATTTTTCACCCATCAGCTATTACCATTTACCTAAAACGAATGGCTTAACCCACAGATTAGATATATAAACCTAATTAGATATATAAAACTAATCTGTGTTTTTAGCCCTCTCAATGTGGCTCCCTCTTTTGTGAACTAGAGGCACTACAGAATTTTTCTCATCAGAGTCGGACTATACAGAAAAAAACATGAAAATAAATTGTGGGGAGTATTAATCAAGCATTTCCAAGGTTATCTCGTCACACTCACCAGCTGCAATTTCTTAGTCGCCAATGGTGAGCTGGCGACCGTTATTTCGAGCCCTGCTGATAGCAGTTATTACAAAGGTAAAAGATTAGTGATTGTATGTTTTTATAATACACAGAGTTAGCTATGTACTACAGTTTGGATTAGTTAGAAGATATTTTGTCAAAATTAAATAATTAAGTATTTATATAATTAATACTGAAAAATGTTATAGCAGTTCTCATAATGCAAGGTTTTTCAATCTTTTTTGAATGATGGAACACTTTGTAATGCAATAATAAAATTGAACTGAACAGTCATTAATAGTTTCATATACAGTCAGTTCTTGTTTAACATCTAAGTTAGGTTCCTGAAAGTTGCAACTTTTAACAGAAACCAAAAATCCTATAGGTTTGCATTATAACAGAACCCAGTTAGGGAAATATATAACTATTACAAGCCAAATGACCCCTAGTGGATTAAATCAGAGTTAAATCAAGAAATTGTAATTAATAATTATTAATTATAATTTAATTTTAATTTAATCCACTACAGTCAATTTGGTTTATAATACAGGTAGTTCTCCCCTTTAAGAGTGAACTCATTAAGTAAGAACTTGTCAACCAAGAGTTAATTTCCGATAGACATAATAGACATTCTGTTCTCAGTAATGCAATTTGACCACAGTAAAATTAAAGGTAAAAAAATATCAATAGTATTATAATGTAAATATCTAACTAAAGCACTACTAGCAGTTGAGAGAAAAAATTTTTTTTAATATGCAAATGTTTTCAGCACAACGGCCATCTTCAGGCTACACAAATTAGAACTAGAACTCAAACTAGTTCTAGTTCTAATTTGTGTAGCCTGAAGATGGCCATTTTGCCAAAAACGTTTGCATATTTAAAAAAAATTTTTTTTCCACTGCTAGTAGTGTTTGTTAGATATCAGCATTGTATAAGAGTGTAAGCAGTGATTAGAGCAAGTTGACCAATAGTATTATGAATAAACAATAATTTATTTATATAAATAAATGAAAATATAGTCTTTAAAATCAAGCAAATAATAATAATAATGAAATTATTTATGTCATATTAATGTTAAAGAATTTTTAATCTTCATTATTATTGGATAAGTAGTATGCTCAGATAAGTAGATGAGCTTTAATGCAGATGAACTACTATCTTAAGCACAATCTAGAAATAGAAGTTATTTACATAATATGCTGATAAAACAAGATGATGCACTACTACTGCTTCTTGGCTGCATTTTGAATTTTCTGATTTCAAAGCAATTGGAGTTTCAGTTACAAAACCAATTGTACTGTATTGTATAGCTGTGTATGTGAGTTTAAATGTCTTTTTATGAATATTTAAAAGTTATTTATTGCAGTTAATTTTCATATTATCAATTATTTTGATACTTCATATTTTTGAAAAAACTTGTAAATCCAAGAATTTGTAAACTAAGAATTATTTTTATTTGGTTTCCCATAAGCCTAATGTTATAAGCCAGAGTTACATTCTTAGAATGCTTTCTGGTATTAGAATTTAATTTTTCTCTTATAAATATTATTATCCAATAATGGATTGAAATGAAACAAATAAATGATTTAAGATTGTAAAATGTTACATTAATTATATATTATAAAATATCTATAAGGCATGACATATTACATAAAAAAAAGATTTTTTTTAATAGTTTAGACATATTACATTTAATTTTTAACAATACTATTAAACTGCTTCAACTAAGACTACTTAAATAAAAACACAGCACTTCTGCAAGAAGTGCTGTGTTTTTATTTAATTTTTAGTTTTACATTTAGTTTAGTTTAGACATATTACATTTAATAGTTTAGACATATTACATGTCATTCCTTAAAAAAAGAAAATTATTTTCTAATAAATGATAGCATAGAATTTATAGATGCTATGCTTGTGATTAATTTTTAAAGCTATTTCTCAATCGTTTAATAATTACTAACTGATGGTGTCACTCCAAGACCTATCATAGGTTGCTTACACCATTATAGGTACTTAGATTGTAAATGAGGATCAATGTGGTAGGCCCATACTTTATTAGAAAAAAGCAAAGATAAAAAAGGTGTGCATAAGCGTAAATATTTGAAAGTGCCTAAAAGTAATAAGTTCATCTGCACTATGGTTTTTATACCACAAAAAACAATACCTCAAAACAAAGGACAATTCACATCAACAGACCATCTCTCCCCCAATTAGTCTGTTGTTTTGAAGTTCATTTGTAATAATAATTAAAGCAATATTAAATGAGGACTTATTGTATATCTGAATGTATATCTTGTGTGTTATTTTAATCCTCTTTAAACTAGAAATTATTAAGTGATGAAATCATCCTAACTACTGTAAATCAGCAAGAAATTGATGAACTAGATTTGAACCCTTCTGAAAATTTCATGTGAAAGATACTCCGGTATTGATTTCAGATTCTTCATACGGAAAGTAAGCATCTTTTGCTCATGGTCTAGATAAGGGATGTGTAATGTCAATAAAAAGTGCTTTTTAGCAACAATAATAATAATAATGTACAATAATTAATAATTGTATGTATACAAACTATCTGTTTTCAATGCTTCAATTGTATGAACAAGTTAATTTGCATCAAAATTTTGATTAATGATCTTTCCCCACTTTCACAAGAAACATATAACAAGACAAAATTTCAAAATCAAATAATATGTTTTGCTAAGCTGAATGAATATGTAAAGCATGTCAGTGATATTAAAGATACTACATGAATGTGTTCCATATAGAATAGATCCAAAATTTAAATATTAAAAAATCCATTAAAAATGTTTAATAAATATTTATTTACAATTTAAGTTATTTATTTTTTTTACATTTTATCAAATTTGAATATAAAACATCATTATTTTTAATTTAAATCTGAATATTCACATACCAATATACAAGCCATATTCTAAATAATAATAACTTTTTCATAAATGCTATGAATTAATATTTTCTCATTGAAAACATGCTTTTATATTATGTTTTATTTATTTTATGCCTAATAAAACATGAAGTAGTGTATTATACCAATGGTTTTTAATAATTTCATGTCAAATATGATTATTATTGCTTTCCTACAAAGAATGCTTTAAAAAATGACTAAACAACAACATATACACATTTTTATTGAGGACATTTTCTTTATTTCTTTCTAGTTTTTTGCTGCTTTCCAATCAGTTTAATAAGAGGCAGAGGGATTCCATGGCCTATTGTAGACTCCCTTACTTTGATTGGGTTCCAACATGTAAAGGATGGGGATTAACAGATAGGGTGCAGAATCTTTTAAAAATGTGGAGATATATGACCTGGAATTGAACTGAGGGCTTCCAGGTAGTTAACAATCATTTTACCATGCAATCGCCACAATGGAAATTTATATAACATTTCCATGTTACAGTGAAACCTCTCTATGTTGGACACATTTGGTTCCTTCAAAATGTGTCCAACATAGAGAGATTCATAATCAAAATGTTTTATAAATGTACTAAACACTAAATTTTCGTGTCAATGCAAACCTTTATTCGAATCAAATTGAAAACCTATTATTATTTAAAAAACAACTCAAAAATGTTAAATACACACTGTGGTCTGTCAATGCTTTCAACATAAGAACTATCTATTTGAAAAGAACTCTGTAAGTAGAGTTTGCCTTTATTTATATTTAATTTACACTTCATCCACATATTTTCAGTTTTATTTTTTCTTATACCAATTAGAGTTTCAACTATCTCTGGTTCATTATTAGAAAATGCTTATCGTTCAAATTCCTTTACATATTCCAAAACTGTTTCATGATCATTAGGTTCCTCTTCCAGCAAAGTCTCTATACAAATTGAGCTGGATATAATTTTTTCAATTAAATTACTGGCTGTACAATTTTCATATTTGTGATGGATAAGATTGTTGTCAAAATTATAAAATCTTCAGTTAAAATTTTATGACGATAGTTCTCGGGAAGAGCACTCTGTTCTTCTCCTAGGTCAAAGTTATCGACTTCTCGCATTCCTTCCTCAGTGAAATCTGTAAGGAACCCAGCTTTTTTAAAACATTTCCGAATAGTTAATTGTGAAACTTCTTGTCATGCTACATAAATCCATCTCAGTTAATTGTCACGCATAATAAATTCCTCTCACTGCATCCAGAATAGTAAATGATCAACAACTTGCTTCTTCTTCTTAATGTTAATATGGAGGGTATAGCGAGAGAGCTTTTTCCTCCGATAACGATAACTCGCTTCTTTTAATCTACTGTCAGTTTATTTAATTTTCTTTTACCGCTTTTTAACATCTCTAAGGAAAGCTTAATCACAGTGACAGAGGAAACAGCACACAAAGAAAGAAAAAATAAAATATAAACCAATTCAACACTATCCAATTATAGGAAATATTTTTAATTTTATTGAAATAAAATATTCTGGCTATAATTTGGCTAGTTTTGGTTTGATTTATCTCAATACTCAGTGTTGGTATTTACAATAATAAATAAACCATGGATTTATGTCTACAGCAACCATCTCGAGACATGACTAATCAATGTTATCAGTTTCTCTTTGACAAATTCCTTTGGTTAATTTTCTAAACCTAAATAAAATTTAAGATTTTATTTCAGCCAATAAACAAAAAATGTCCATCTTATTAGAAACAATTGTTTGAGATACAAAATAGAGAGGTTTGGACATATAGTAAAATATAGGCTTTTGTCCAGCTCCAGGAAAAGTCGTTCAACATAGAGAGGTGTCCAAGTTGACAGGTTTTACTGTACTAGCTAGCGTTTTTATTAAAAATTTAGGAATTTAAATAGTTAAATTAATTTATTTTTAATTATATTTTAATTTAATATAATTAACTAGTTAATTTAATAAATTAAAATAGTTATTTGCTCATCCCTGGTCTAATTGGTTAAGACATTAAGATTTGATGAAAGTTCCTGGTTTGACTCTGGGCTGAAGCAAGTCTTTTCTTCAGATAAATTAATTGAAAATTATAATTCAGTTATTAATTCTTAGATGACATCATTCTTCGTGCAATTATTAATTTATTTCTTAATTCAGATATGGCAATAACATTAGTTCAAATTATTAAAATTCTGTTATTATTGAAAATATGTTAGATTTCTACAAAATATGAATAAAATATTCATTAATTATTTTTTTAATCAAAATATCACTATTTGTCTTAAATTTATATATGTGTGTGATACCCATAGATTAAATAAAACAAGATGCGACACTCCCATTAACCCAATGGTATACTGTTGTTGCCCTCAGCGCCACTAGTGGTAGTTAGCGTTACAAAGTACACGCAAGCACAAATTATTTTACTGAAACAATTATCCGAATTTTCTTGTTTTGCTCGTGTTCAATCCGTTAATGTTGCTAGTTTTTAAAAACCAAAATTTCAATATAAAATGATTGATTTTAAAATTATGCATACAAACGTTGATAGTTATAAATTTAATCAAGCCAAATAGACGAATGTAATTAGCAAAAAATTACGTTTAAAATATTTATGCACTTTATTTTTAATTTGTTATATTCAGGACCATAGATTTATTACAACATATCACATTTAAATTCTTAAGTTAAACGTTGTTTCAGTTAAAATTTAAAATCTTCCTCCTATTATAGATTAAACTCCTTTTATTTAAATGTTCTAAACCCAAAATAATAAATATTACACAGATGCGAATATAAATACATAACAATAAATGCATAGTTGATTGTTTAAAGGTTATTACAATTAATTATCTCTCTTTTAACTCATTATTTATTTTTTTATATAAGAAAAAAGAAATAATTTTCAGTATAATTGAATTAGCAAGTCTTTAACTTTTTCTTTATGCTCTTCATGAATTAATTTTCTTTATGCTCTTTATTTTGTTTAAAAACAATCAAAATCACAAGCAGAAATTTTGTTTTGAATTTGCCTTAAAACATTTGATTCTGTTAATAAATGCTCTAATTTCATTTTTGCAATATTGGAAATTATATATATGTTGTGATGGGTATGTTAATGAGGTTGAATCAGTATAGTTCTTAAACTGGCATAATAAAGATTGTAATTGAAATGGTGTGTCATTTATTTCAGTTAATGCACTTTTGCAAACACTGCATTTAATTACATGGACTATTCTATTTGCTATATAGCTAGCTATATAGAAGAGCACATTATCTTCCATAAAATCAAATTCTGGGGTTGGAATAGTAGAAACTAAAGCCATACATTTCAGGTACATCAAACAATTGTTGAATGGAAGTTGCTTTTCCTTGTGTGTCTTTTAAAGATAATAAGACTTCATCTAGATCATCTTCACAATTTCCTTCATGTGTTGCTCGGAAAAAATTGTTAATCATGATACTTTTCAAACAACTAACCAAATGCAAACAGTCTGGATTTTTATCACTACCTCTTTTGCTTCAAACAAGTGAAAAAGCATTCTCTATAGCAGCGCTTCTCAAAGTTTTTTCATTCATGACCCCATTTTTCATTACGAGATTTTTCGCGACCCTATTTTTAATTACGAGATTTATCGCGACCCCAGATATTAAATATGAAATAGTATTAAATATGAAATAAAACATACTAGTACATAAATCATTTACACACTTATTAAAATGATATTAATTATGAAATAAAACATACAAGTACATAAATCATTTACACACTCGACCCTATTTTTCATTGCGAGATTTTTCGCGACCCCAAGTATTAAATATGAAATATATTACGAGATTTTTCGCGATCCCAGGTATTAAATATGAAATAAAACATACAAATCTTTTTCGTGACCCCAGGTATTAAATATGAAATAAAACATACAAGTACAGTCATACAGTACACACTTATTAAGATGAACAGAATCAACCAACTACACTGAAAATACATATGTTGTCATACGTTAAATACTGGGCATTTGTGAAATTACATATAAACTAAAATTCAAGTGTTTGAATTTAATTTTCACAACCCCAGCATTTTGCTTCGCAACCCCAAATGGGGTTGCGAAGCAAAAACTATGGGTCGCAACCCCCAAATGGGGTTGTGACCCATAGTTTGAGAAGCACTGCTCTATAGGATTCTGATTAAATCTATGCATAAATATGAAATTCTGCTCTTTCAACAACTCAGTACACACTGAGATAGCAGATTTTAAAGAGATAATCCAGCCTTTCTTACAATGAGTATATCTTTTTCCCTTGATGACTGATAAATTCCCATTCATTGACACAAATGAGCATCTGTTTCCAAAATTCAATATGTTCAGATGAACATTCAACTGCTGATAGCAAATTTTTTCTTGCAGTAATTGAAGAACTGTTAAAACTATCAAATAGTTGATCAATCATATAAATAAATTCAGCAGTGTATGCAGCTTCAGCCTCAAAATCTCCAAGAGATATCATCAAACAAATTGCTGCAGCAACAGAATGACTTAGTGTGCAGCATATTTTACTTTGATTTTTCCATGGCCTACAGGACAAACATGCCATAACAAAAGTTTTGGTATTGCTCTAAATTGGTTTTTTTCATCAATCAGATAATAATTATATATATATTTCCATTTTGCAACTTTTCGTTTAAATGATATATTATATTTTAACATATTATTTCTTAGTGATTTTAACAAATGCGGTGGATCAAAAAAGAAATAAATAAGTTGATCGTTGACTACAAAGAAAGTATTTTCTTCTGACAGTTTTAGTTATGAAAATAATTTCAAATTGAGCCCTGATCACACACTATAGCTAGTACTCTTAGTCCTATTTCTTGCATTTTTGTTATACATTGTACAGTTACTTTTAACAATGCTTTACCAGGCATGCTATGATATACAAGAAAGTAACCTAATATTTGTTTCCAATTATCTTGTATCCCAAGATCCATAAAAACCAGAGGATGTGTGGCAATTCGACAGTTTTCTGTTGATCCAATACCTATTTTATCTTCGTAACCCATAATGTAATCTTTATTAGGTATATATCGCAAGGAAGGTCTTATGGCCATCTCATCAAAAAGTAAAACACACTATCTTTTGGTCTCTTGAATAGATCTTACTTTCATTTTCAGAATTTCAAAAACTTTTTCACTAAATCCTGATTTATTACAAATGTCTTGAACGGAGCGTTGTAAAGTTCGAATGGATGGCAAAAATATAAAAACTTTTTAATTACCTTGTATGCTGCAGGACTTGTTAAGTATATATTGTAAGCAAAAGCTTTATTTTTGCTACACCATCTGTTTTACTTAAACCAAAATTTTGCAATTGTGACATAATGATATTATATAATAATGGCTTTATACTAGATTTCAAAGTGGACATAGTTTCTATGAGAAACTGTTTTGCTGAACAATGTCATGGAGTGTTATGGAAAAATAACCTTTTTTTCAATCTGTAGAGTGATGTTTTGTATTTTTGAATCTTTCTAGTTTTAGGGGTCCATTTATATGAGCATACCTCAGAATCAACGTTTGGTGTAACACATCTGGATAAATTTTTCCTTACCTCAAACCCATCACTTGGAATGCAATGTTCTACAGTTTCATCCATTGATTCAGCAGAAGTTTCTGGAATGGCAGATACTTTGTAACTGGAACTGTTTCCATTACATTCCATATCTACTTCTCCATTGAGCTAAAAAGAAAAGTGAATTAAAATCATAATCTAAAAAATATTGTAATGTTATTTCTGCTGCACTATTGGCAGTATAAATTGTATATTATTTAAATTATGTTGATATTTCTTTATGTATGCAGTAATGCATACTTCACTATTTATCATATTATTACTAAACTCAACCTTAAAAAATATTTATATTCAAATTTGTATACCTTTTCACATATCAACAGAGTTTTCAATAAACTTTTCCTGTAAAGTTGGTACTGATTCTGGCAGTAATTGTTTTCTCAAACAATTCGTAAAATTTCTTTCTTCAAAATGATTGCTGCATAAATATTTCATTACGCTAGTTGAATTTTTTAGTTTTATATTTCCCAGCCATTTTTTCAGCCTACTCTCAATGAAAAATAATAGTACAGTATTAATATTTCTGGTAATTATTTAGTCACTATCATTGTGATATTCAAAATAACTTACCTCTTAGGTTCTTTAATTGGAAAGTTAAAAAAAGACAATTTACAATTATTCGTATTATTATTACAGTGAATTTCCCATTTGGTTAAACTTCAAAAAAAATAATAATAAGTATAATAATGTAAATTTTTGAAGAAAATTGCTTTTTAGATTTGAAAAAATAAATAGTTTTGAAAATTATGACTTTAATTCGTCCTAACCTTGCAAAAACACTGATAATCATAGTGATTTGAAAAAATTTGGCTAAATGTGACCAATAAGGAACATATAATGTTCAAATATTAAATTAAAAAAAAAACGTTGAAAATAAAACAACTTTAAAATCGATAAAATATTAATGGCGACAGCTAAGAACACGTGTTAAACACTCTGATATCTTAACAGAAATAATTAGTTATACTCACTGCCAATAGGGGCAGCACTTCCATTCATTGCTAGTGTCGCATCTTGTTTTATTTTAATCTACGGTGATACCATGCTCATTAATTTTATTTAACAATCTTTTTTATTAATATATATATTTGTATATATATTATATTTAAATATTGTTGGATTTATTCAATTTTCAGTTTATGCAGAACTTTTCTAAACAAATTAATCATGTAAGTAAGAGATCTAATATAATTACATTCTTATTCTATCTTCTTTTTTCATACACTTGAGAAAAAAGAAAGAAGAATAATATAACTATTAAACCTTCTTTAATCACTTATACTCATGTGAAATATTTTCAATTCAATACAGCACTACTAGCAGTTAAGAAAAAATATTAAAAGCAAAATATAATATTAAATAATATAAGCATATATTAAAATAAAGAGGTTTTCTTCTTAACTGCTAGTAGTGCTGTATTGAATTGAAAATAAGAATAATATAATTATTTTTGGCTTAAAATCATTTTGTATAATGATTTCACTATTTATGCAAACTCAATTGTATAATAAGATTATATAATATCCTTATTATACAATCTTATTCTCTCATCTCTGTCTTTGTATAATAAGATTGTAGATAAAAGATTACTAGTTATGATTTGATTTTTAAATAAGATTGTGTGATATTTTGATATGTGAAACTGATGATGATTTACTTCATTAGCTAAAAGTCTTTTTTTAATCTTACAGTTGTAACTTTTACTATTAATAATTAATATTGCTGTGTAATTAATAAAGTTTTTAAATAAATATTATATATATGTTGTATTCTGTTGATTGTAGACTTTAATAAAAATGACACACAAAATTTGATTATTTTGGATTTATTCTATTAAACTACAATATTATACAGGTGACACAAAGAGACCTCTTTTCTCCGCATCAAGCAAGCGTGTGTGGGAGGTCTATCTCCCCGGTCAAGTACAGTATAACATAAACAAAAATAAATCTAGCTTGACAGCAATTTAGGGGAGAGTGGACTCCCCAAACTCTTTTCAAAAGGCAACATCTTTCCGAAAGTATAAAATAAATAAAAAATAATAAGATAAAGTATATGAGATATATATATATATATATAATGCAGGGTGGAAGAAAAGTCTGTACCTCTCCAAATAACTTAATAACTATCATAAATTTCAAAAATCTGTTAATGCCAACAAACAGAAAGTAATGGGTAGGCTACCTGATGGTGACCTTCAAATGAGCTGATTATGCAAATGAGGACAGTTACAAATCCTATCTCGTAAACTGTAACACAGAGAAAATTTCCAATTACAAACTTGTTCAAAATTCAGTTCTGAACACAATAAAAAAAATATTATTAAAAGCAGATGAATAGTTCATTAAAAAATAAAACACTTAGATCTATCATACATCAATTCCTTGAAATGCCCAAGATCATTTTTTCATAAACAGCAATTGATGAAGCCACAACAACTTTCATTCTTGCATAATAACAATAGGGGATCTTCACGATTATTGCATCATTACTGTTTGTGCAGAGATTTCTACTGACACTCTATAGACTGTGAGGAATTCCATCCAACATCATGGTCAACTTTACTTGATGCTGATGGAAGGCATATTGAACATATCTTTGATTAGTTTTTGCTTGTTGATTAGGCTCTGTGTTTTCAGTTTATTGGTTTGGGGTATTATGTTTTACTGTTGATTTGTTATTTGCATCACAAAATAAGTATCAACCCTTTGGCTGTAAAAATGTTTTTGTTTCATTTTTGAGTGAACCATTCATCTGATTTTGATGAATTTTTTTTATTGTGTTTAGAACTGAATTTTGAACAAGTTTGTAATTTGAAATTTTTCCCTATTATGGTTTGAGATAGGATTTGCAACTTCCTCATTTGCATAATCAGTTCATTTGAAGGTCATCATCAGGTAGCCCATCCATGACTTCCTATTTGGTGGCATTATCAGATTTTTGAAATCTATAATAGTTATCAAGTTATTTGGAGGGGTACAGACTTTTCTTCCACCCTGTATTTTTTATATATACTGTATATATAATGATTATTTCTTTATTTCAATAAATGTCATACTGTCTTGCCTTTGAAATTTGAGATTTGTATATAGGTCATTGGTTGTTTATTTTTTGTCATTTATTTTAAATTCTAAAGTAGAGAGATCAGCTTATACATAGAATAACTTATACATGATTATATATAGTATTTGATTACTCATTGTAGCAATAGTGGTGGTATTTGTATAAATATAACTATTCCTCAACTTATGCAAATAATTGAGATAAAAGTTTTTCAGATACCACAGATTTTGCCTAATCATAATTCATATTTTACTAAGGGATTTATGCAATCCAAATAATCCTAAAATTTGGATCACATAAATCCCTTAGTAAAATGTGAATTATGATTAGTTATCTGACTTGAGCCAAGTCTATCTGCCCGGATTTGCCATAGAGGGCCTGTGGCTAGTTTTAGCCATCCGGGAGCGTTGGTGTCGGCGTAAGTCTGATAATTCCTAAATTATATACATCCCGAAATTGAAAATCTGCCGGTGCCTTGGTAGATATTCTCTAAAAATTATATGCATCCCGAAATTGGAAATCTGCCAGAGCCTTGGTAGTTAGCTGGTAAGGCGTTGGGACGGTAACCCTAAGTCCCTGGTTCGATTCCAGGCCAAGGCAAATTTTTAATTTTGGGAAATTAGTAAAAATTATAAGTTCAATTATTAAATAATAGATGGCACCACCTTACCCTAAATTTAAATTAATAATTATTAATCTAACAGATGGTGGCACGTAGCGTAAATTAAAAATAATTATTAATTTAGCAGTTAATTAAAAAGAAAATTGCTAGGGGAAGTTTGGCTGGATTAGGATTTTGCATAAATCAGAAAAATAATATTTTAACAAAAATTCTTGGGGCTAGATGGACTATGATGATTACATAATCTTATAATGTCATATTGTTTCCTGACTAAGAGGATGACTATGCTGTATAGAACAATATCATACCAATAATCTGATATTTAACATTCAACAACAGTAAAAAAAAAAACAAATAAATGATAGGAAGTTTTAAATATTATAAATTATGTTTCTTTGCATCCTTCAGCTTTTGTACAACTCTAAAACTAGTACAGTAGAGTCTCCCTAATCCAACACATATGGTTCCGGGGTTTATCGGATTATTGGATGTTCAATGAAAAAAATGGAATTACACAAATGAATACGATCAGTTAATTAAGACTTTCCTATCACTGCTCTTGCTGTTCAAATCTTTCACAAACCCCTCAATTTTATCCAATCTTTTTTTAATGTCATAAATGGTGACTCATAAAATACCATATCATAAAATGAAGCCAAATCACTAAACTTTTCTCCCAAGTCAAGTTTCTTAATTATTTCTGCCTTTTCAACCACAGTCAATGTCATGTGTTTTTGTTTTTCATTTTTTCTGATTTGTGACATTATGTAAAGATAAATAACAAAAACTGATACAGTAAAAACACTTATTTCACAGTAAACAGCGTACTGAACTTAAAAATTAGTCCAACTATAATGCCTGTGCAACGAACGAATAGTGATTGACAATTTGTTTGTCAGTTTCTCTCTCTCTCACACATTGACAAGTTGTGACATAAAAATTTCACATGGGCGGTGCGATGGTTTGCAAAGTGTCAGACTACAGAGACTCAACTGTAATTCGAAAAATAGCTCTGAATTGCAGAGGTTAAATTACTTTATTTGAACTAACATTTCCAACCTTCTTGAAAGAAGGTTGGAAATGTTAGTTACATTTTCAATCTTCTTGAAAGAAGATTGAAAATGTAAATTCAACTTGATAGGTCTTTTAATGTTAGGTCTGAGATCTTTAATAAGTTTAACTTTTTTTTTCTCAACAATCAAATGCACCATTAATGGGTCCTTATGTAGTTTGATAAAGCTGAACATATAAAGCATGTTGGTGCTGTTGTTTTTGAGTTTTTGAGGAATTAAGATAAGTCTGTTCCTTAGAAAATAGGGAGCAATTTGTTTAAAAAATCATTTATGGGGTCTTTCTTTAGGAAGATGGAATTGTTTCTTTAAGTATCTTTTTCAGCCATATTATTGTGCCATTCTCTCTAAAATTACAAGTTTGTTTGAATTGTCCATCTTTTGTTCAAACAAACTTCTTTTCTTTCAGCCACTTTTTAGTAAGCTTGTTTCACTACTTTCATTGCACTATTCTCTCTTTACCTTTTATCAGTAATGTTTATTTTAGTCTCTAGCCTTTCTCATTAGCTGCCAATGGATTTTTTTCTATTTCTACATCTAACATCAAGATTATCTGTTCTAACTGCATTATTGCCTTTTTTGAATCTAAATGAAGACTATCCTCTCTAATCAAGATCTATTTCAAGTCATTCCTTAGTTCCTAACTGTATGGTTGTTTATTTTTTTTTTACTAAATTTCCTCCCTTTCCCCCACTCTCCCTTGTTTGCTTACTCTATTTTCCAATTCCTTAGAGTCTTCTCCCCGTCAGTATCTCTTGTCAAATATTATTCCATGTCATTCCATTTATTTGCCAACTTGAAGTTAGTCTCTCTGTATTAAGTACTAAAGCAGATCAATAAGTACTATGAAAGTACTTATTGAATTGATTTATTAACTTTAGAACTTTATATAACTTCATATAAACATTGCTTACATGAAGATGTGTAAAGCTCAAAAGTTGTAATACAATAAATATGAAAATTTTTTATTTTTGGAAGCTAATTTTGTTTTATTTATTTTAATTAAATAGATGCAAATAGGTGTGGTTTTTTTTTTCTTAAATAGCAAGAGATTCATTTTTTTATGTTAAAAAATATAATAAAAACTTGCAGAATAATATATCATATCATGTATTTGTTGTTGATAAAGTTTCAAATATAATAGAAGTGAAAATAAATAAATGCTGTCAAGATTATGCTTTTTAAATATATACAGTAGACTCCCTCTTATCTGGTCTCACTTTAATTTCCCACATTTTCATTGAGCTATGAGCAAAAAATAAAAATGGAAAAAGAATAAGTCATTCAGAAGGAAAGAAAGTACTTGAAATTACAATAAGATATATGAAATATCAAGATAATTCAGCTGCTATTTAATTAATTCCTATCAAAAATTGGTGTGGTTTTGTGATTTTGCTTCAAAAAAACAAATTTAAACCATAATGGAAAATGAAAATTACTGATTTTTTATCTAATATTACTTAGATAATCTAAATGTTATTTAGATAAAATTTATAAATTATAAATTAAATTTAAAAAAAAAAATACATAACATATATTTATTTATTTATATTTACAACCTATATTTGTTTATCCTCTACAGTATAATTAGCATGTATACATTTAATTCCAGTATATTTGTTTATCCTCTACAGTATAATTAGCATGTATACATTTAATTCCAGTGCTGTTAAATCATGATGGATATCTTATGTGCATGCATAAATTTTATTAAGTGATTAAAATACAGGGTAGGACAAGATAAACCAAACCCAGTTCATATGTTCATTACTTGGTTGGGTTTGATTTATCTTGGCCCACCCTGTATAATTTTATATATATAATTATTTTATGCCTAAATAAACTATACTATAATTATTTAAAACATAAATAATTTATAACTCACAATAATATAGAACAGCACTAAATTGCAGCATAATATAAAATTGAACTAAACTGCGCTAACGTTTTCAGCTAGACAGCCATTTTCAGGCGCATTCCAATCAAAACATTCTAAAAAAGAATATACCGTTTCCTTAACGATATCTTGCATAAATAACAGTGACGTCACATATATCAAGAAGATGAATTGATTACAATTTTGTATATAGTTCGAGCAAGAAAAAGTTTTTACATAATTAATAAAAATATTATACATATTACGCTGCAATTTAGGGCTGTTCTATATTATTGTGAGTTATATCAGTATTAGCAGTTTTGTGTAGCTAAGTGTTAATAATTTATATATAATACTTTAATTTATAATTTAAAAATTGCAAAAAAGTAAAATTATTCATAAATTTTTCCATTCTGATTTTTTTCCTGTCCTTCACTATATTAAGATAATTAATCAGCAAGAAATCATGGCAATTCTCCATTTGTTGAAAATGGATAAATAACATGACTAAAGACAAATTTTTAACTTACAAATAGAATAATCCTTTAATCTACAAATTAAATTTGTTTGAAGAAAGCAATAATCATTTTATATTTACTAAGATTTAAGATGATACGTTTGCAATAGTATCAGTGCATTATGTTTCTTTTCTAGAAGCTTTACTTCAGAGTCGGCCTCTTCCAGAAATTCCTGATCTGGCTGATGATCCAGCTTGTCTAACATTACCAAATGATGGGGCATCAAGGTGGACCTCCAAAGAAAATCTTTTAGCTCAAGAAGATACTGATCCTCAAGTGTTTGTAGCTCTCTATGATTTTCAGTCAGGTGGAGAAAATCAACTTTCGTTAAAAAAAGGTAATTGTATGTATTATTTTTAGATGTTTATAGTATATCCGAAATTTGTAAATAATAATTTCTGAGTTAATATTTTGTTTATATAAATACATCAGACTCCCAATTAACTGAGATAATCAGGAAATTAATTTTTCCAGATAATCTGCAAATTGCTAAAAAAAATTTAAAATTATGAACAATATATATTCAATATTAAAAAATAAATTGCATAAATAAATATACATATAATTCTTGACTTACAAACATTCGACTTATGATATTCTGATCTTACAATCGCCCATACAATATTCTGAAATTAGGTATTTTCATGGTATATTGGCTAGAAATATTAGGTTGTTGCATAATTCCGTAGCATTTTAAATATAGATTTGTTAAGTTTGTTTGT
>AYEL01062036.1:0-11253 GCA_000484575.1 Olivierus martensii
TCCGTGCGTGTGTGTTCGTGAACCGAAGCATCGTTCGTAAAGCGAAGCAAAATTTGTTCGCAAATGGTGTTCGTAGACCGATTTGTTCGTGAACCGAGACGTTCGTGATCCGAGGTACCACTGTACTGTTCTGATTACTCATAGGTACCTCGACTGCGATCAAATCTTAAATTTTTGTCGAGAGCTAGGCCATGGATGGCAAAGCTATGCCATGCATGTCCAAAGTAGCACGCTGGAGAGTTTTTTGGACATGCAAAACTTAAAGCTGATATATTGTTTTTAATTAACATTCTGATCGGCACGCGAAGGATAGTTTGTACAGAAATTTAGCAAATTTTTGCATGCACTCTTAAAAGGTTGCTATCAGTGATCTAGACCAAGGGTCGGAAAACTTTTGAGACAGAACAATCAAACCTGTCTCTCATAACAATTTAAATATTATTCTAGACCATAAATATATTTTTACAAATAAGGAAAATTTAAAGTACAGTAGAGCGTCGATTATCCGAACTAATAGGGACCAAGGGTATTCGGATAACGAATTTTTCGGATAATCGATCTGATAGAAAAATAAGAAAAACAAAAACAAATTTCAAATACATATGTTTTATTGTACTCGTTCAGCCTAAACCAGTATGCACTAGTGCGTGACGTTTTCAAACGAGTTTGGCTATCCTTGTTCCGTTCACATTTATGAGATTAAACAAGTTCGATAATTTGAACTGGTTTATATTGCATAATGTAAACAGCGTATAAGCTACGTAATTTTCAATTGTGATACGTAACAGGTCTCTCCAATACTCGATACAAACTAAATTATAAAAACAATACAGTCAACGCGCATAACAGAAGATTAGATTCTCCCACCCTACACATTGTAGGGTGGGAGTATTGGCGGAGACCTGTTGCGTATCACAATTGAAAATTACGTTCGGATAAGCGACGTTTAGGTTATAATCGACGTTCAGATAATCGACGCTCTACTGTAATATTTTATTAATAAGTTGTAATATTAATTATATCTTTATTAAATGAAGAAAAAATCACAAAAAATTGTGCTCATTGGTTTTAATCAGTGTGAACAATAAGCTACTTATCATGTGCTCAACCATCCCTCCCCTCTTCATATATACCCCATTTTTTGCTTTCCCCTCCCTGACGTCACGCTTCGCACATCTTAGTGCCACGAAGTTTTGCGAGATCTATAAAACAAATGAAATCACAGTTATGTGAATAAAATTCTTTTAAAATTTTATAAATTTTACTATGATAATTTTATTTTCATTTTCAATTTTACTTCAGAGCCACGTGTACCTATCCAAAGAGCCGCAGTTTGCCGACCCCTCATCTAGGCAACCGAGTTTAGGGACGAATTTAAAGTTCGGCGATTGCGCAGAACGTCCATAAAAGAGTCGGTGATGACGCATATGACCAAATCGATCGCCGTCGCGGAAGTGCGACACATTTCCGGCTTTCGGAATACAGTATCTTCTATAATGACTTTCTTCTTATTCATTTTATATTAAACGAGCATAATCACGAAACTTCTTTTTTTCTTTACTCTGGAAGCTAATTACGAAACTTGTATGTATGTGTACCGCTAACTTTGAATAATGGCGCCCAGTCTAAGTTCAAACATGGTCTATAAATACTATATGGTCATTGAAAGAAAAAATGTGAAGGTCTACTGTAGATTTTAATCACTACAGCGGCGTTGGTGTCGATTTCTCCGTCATAGCAGACGAATTTCTATAGAGTTACATGTAGAAGCTTATAAATCAAACATAACACTGCAAAATATTTTTAGCAGGAATTTCGCTATATTTTGATAAATTTGAATGAAAACACCTTAGACTTATCCTTAACGTTTTATGGGCTTAAACTTATGGTAAAAAATAACATTTCAAAATTTTTAACGTTAGTTCACAACTATATTTTTAAGTCAACAACTTTGTAGTCGTGACTTGTTTTTCCTCGATTCTTCAAATACAGGGTGATTACAAATGATTCATCGGGTTTTGGATGTCACAAAGTATTACAAACAAAATAGTGATTGATACATTGTATGAAAAAGCACATTTTCAAGTTTCTTACACATCATTACAAATGTTCCATGTGCTCTCCTCGTGTATCTACACATGTTACAAGACTGGTTGTTTCCGAGACTGACAGCTGATAACCCACACTTCATATTCCAACAAGACGGAGCTCCGCCTCATTGGCATAGAGAAGTGTGTCGCCATCTGAACAGGGAACTTCCAAACAGGTGGGTTGGGCGATGTGTGCAGGATGATTTAGCACTCTTAAGGTGACCACCAAGGTCTCCCGACTTTACAGTTTGTGATTTTTTTGGGGATACGTGAAATACAATGTGTACGTAACACTTTTTCCGACCACATTAGCTGAACTCCAGAATCGCATCACTGCAGCGCTGGCGAACATTGACAGGGACATGCTCGAATGTGTATGGGCTGAGCTTGACTACCACATAGATGTGTGTCGTGTAACACGAGGAGAGCACATAGAACATTTGTAATGATGTGTAAGAAACTTGAAAATGTGCTTTTTCATACAATGTATCAATCACTATTTTGTTTGTAATACTTTGTGAAATACATTCATCCAAAACCCGATGAATCATTTGTAATCACCCTGTACATTGAAATAATGCCAATTAATACAATTCTAATTGTTCTGAAATTACTAACAATAAGACATTGTAATCATTAATTCTACAGAAAATGGATTAAAAATATTTTAAACAAAAATCGAAAATTTATTTCAGTGTAATGTCCAATATAATAATTCCATTTGAAAATATTTAATGGGCTGAATTATTGTATCTGAGCACAAAGATCATACAAATGCTGAAAACTATTAAAATTTATTGATCGTAGCAGATATACTATGGGCATTTGAAGTAAAACTTTTTGCATTTTAATATAAGTTAGTAAATAAGGCATAATTCCTCGATAATAGCGACATTATAATTACTTTTCACATGATTATTTAAAACACTATTATTTGTTGATATATTGGTAAACGAATTTTCAAGTTTATCCAATTACAATTCCATTCGTAAAATAATTTATACAGTAATTTAGTTCAAACTTTTCTATGATACATATCTCCTTTAGTGAAAATAATTTTCTGAAATTTATTTTTGTATCCGATAGAAATGGTATGTAAAGTATATATTTTTGAAAGAGGAAAATATCTCATTATTTAAAATAATTCATTTATCATTTCATATCTAAGAAAATATCTCATTATTTAAAATAATTTATTTATCATTTCATATCTAGTTTTGTATTAGAACATTTTTGATAGGAATAAAGCTATCTGGAAACTGAAAATTTTTAGTGATGATTGGGAGTAACGCTATCTGGGAACTGAAAACTTTTAGTGATTAATTTTGATAGCAATGAGATTTCCTCTTCTTTATCTGGGAACTGAAAATTTTTAGTGATTACTTTTGATAGCAATGAGAAGAACTGAAAACTTTTAGTGATTAATTTTGATAGCAATGAGATTTATTCTTCTTATTCATCTTTCTCCTGTTTTGAAAGATTATATACTGTAATTTACTTTAAAGTTCATTCCCATAGGTATTAATTTAATAGTTTAGTATAAATAAATTTAGAGATGTTTGAATTTTTACAGTTGCATTTAGCATTCTTAATAGAAAATACTGTAATAGAAAAATTGGAAGTGGGATTTCTATAATAAATTTATTTTCAATATAGAGAAGTATACACCACCACAACAGAATTATTTTAAATTTCACAGGAATTATTGGTTCTTTTAAGCTGATCTTTTTTTTTATCCCTAAATTAAAAATAAAACTGAAATATATAATTTCCAAGAGTAGAGTATTTTAAAATACAAATAAAATAAATAAAAATATGAGACTTGTTTATATATAATAGTGAATAAAGTATTCTCATTATTTGTGAAACAAACAGTCCAAATATAAAATTCTATTATTTTTCTGTAATGAGTTTTATATAATTTTATTTATTAAATCTAAATAAGTTTATTTATAAAAATTTAATAAAAATTGATTGTAGAAAGAGTAATTGGAAAAATGGTAGCAGATATGTTACCATTTCCATTGCCTGAGCTGCTCATTGTTTCCTTGTTTTACCTTGAACATGTGCCTTTTTTCCTTTCAGGATTTATATCCTGAATTGCAGCCAGGAACATTAGTTCTATAACAAAAATCTAGATTACAAGTACGGAAAAATATGCACCAGCGCCTCTAGTGATGGGATTTCAAAACTCAAAAAATCTTACAGCAATGGCATCGAAGTGGAGTGACCATATAGTATTTATAGATCATGATTCAAACTTGAGAACTCACGTTATACGTGTCACGTGATGTTAATTCAGCAAACAATAATTTTTAAATTTAAACGAAATTATTTAATAATTCTGAAAATCTGACATTAATATAATTAAATGTACAAGCATTTTTTAATAATATAAAATTAGAAATATAACATAACGAAGATGGCGCTACCGTTGTTGAAATTTCCACAGAATGTGCTGAGTGAAACATCTGTATAAATGTAATCTGAGTGTTATACTGTGGTCGTAGTGTGAACCCACCTTTATGCCTGAACGCCTTACTACGTCAAGCGAATTTTATATTTCGGGAAAGTAGTTAAAAATTATAGTTCAATTATTAAATACAAGATGGCGCCACCTTATATAAATTTAATTAATT
The DNA here is from genome assembly GCA_000484575.1 of Olivierus martensii. Classification (NCBI taxonomy): domain Eukaryota; kingdom Metazoa; phylum Arthropoda; class Arachnida; order Scorpiones; family Buthidae; genus Olivierus; species Olivierus martensii. Next base: position 4,730 of record AYEL01062036.1, read on the forward strand.
TATTATTGGTATTAAATGGTATTAAGGGAATAGATAGCGACAACTTAATCCAAAATGATAAAAATTACTTAAAAGTCGCAATTTAATTCTAAGACAATCCAGTAGAAGTCATTTAGCTTGGTTCTTAATCTTCGACTTGTGTATTCCATACAGTCGACTGGCGTTTTTACGAACTATTTAGCTGGTCCCAAAAAAGCCCTTAAATTTAAGATAAATTAATTAATGCCATTCCCATTTACGAACTTTCGATTTTACGAACTTTTTTTGGGGTGTGTACGAGTTGGTAAAATCGAGAGTCTACTGTAGTTTGTTCGTAATGCGCACTACTTCTCAACATTCACGAACTCAGATAATCCCATGATAGTCATAAATCTGATTACTTCAAAAAGTCCTCCATCCTTAAGTTATAAATTAATAAATATAAATTAGATTATGTAAATAATAGACAATCCCGAAATACATTCGCTATGGAAGCGATTATTAATCCAATATATGAACCCATAATTATGAAAGTAGTCTGTCATTTGAGATTGCTTGTGAAAACAAAAGTTTTTACTATTAGTAAAATTTTACAATTACAATAAAGAATCATTTTGTAGGAGTAAATATATTTGTCTTTTCTTTTTATAATAGAAATATTTTTATAACGATATAAAAAATTTTTACAAGCCAAAAAGTCAAAACATTTCAAAATAAAAAAATATATGATTTAGACTACTTTCATAATTACCAGCTCATATTATATATAATCTTGCATTAAAAATGTTAATTAATGCAAGTAATTATATAAGGTGGAGTGGGGTAAGGGCGTACTTGGGGGAAATGCATTATCGGGATTTTTTAGTATAAGAAAATCGAAATTTTGCTATTTGATACTGTAGATATTTCTACTACAAGTTAATATCCATCTATATGCTATTTGATATTGTAGTATTCTACTACAAGTTAATATCGATCTATTACGTAGATATTTCACGATGAATGATGAGAATCCAGTATTTACGTCGACTTTTACAAACGCGTAGCGGTCGGAACAGCGAACAAAACTTTGATTGCATTTTAAAAGTGCAATAATTCTTAAGATAACTTCATATTAGGAGATATTTTTTTAGTAAGTACGAAGAATATTGATTAAGGTTTATATTACGTAAATAATATTTTTTGACATTTTAAAAGTTATTGAGAAAAACTCTGGTAAGCTCTTGCCCCTAAATATTGTTACCTGGGGAAAGTGCCCAACAGCGCCATGGGGTAAGTGCCTATTAGGTTGTTTTGGCCTCATAACGGGTTCAATTTAATTTTTTCGTGTTTTATATTTTAATCTATTTATTAACTTCTTTTTATAGCATATAACATTGGGTCGCAGCTACGTCAAAAAAACCAACAGGGGCAATCGCCCCTGTTGGTTTCAAAAGAAATAAACGACATGCGAACATTGTTCGAGATGACGAATGATAAATGCAAAGATATCAATTAAAATTTTCATATAAACCATTTTTAATCCATAAAAATCATTTTGTCATATTTCACTATACCATCCCTCACATTTCAGATGAAATACATTTTTAAAATTTTCATATAAACCATTTTTTATTTGATAAAAAAAACATTTTGTCACATTTCGCTATACCATCCGCACATTTCACAAGGGAAGGACACAACCTCCATCCCCCTGCCTGTATGTTAAAGCCAATTTCGATCGGCTTTAACATTTGGGGGACATCGAAAAGTGACTCATGTAAAAGATTTTAGGTCAGTATGCCTTCGTTTTTAAAAAAAATTAAGGGCAAATGTCATGAAGCCGGACCGCGCTCCTTATATACCCAAAAAATTAGATGTCTTTCAATCAAAATGACGGCGTAGCAGTTAAGTCACTTGCGTGTGGAACCGAATATTGTGAGTTCGAATCACGCTTCGCTACTGGTTTTTGTTTTTTTTTTTTTTAAGTGAATAAATTAAAATATTACTAGCAATAAAACTTCAGATAAAATCTGAGGGTCAAATGTCATGAAGCCGTACCGCGCCGCTTATATACCTAAAAAATTAGATGTCTTTCAACGAAAGTGGCAGTGTAGTGATTATGTAGTTTACGTCCGGAACTGAATGTTGTGAGTTCGTCGCACGCTTACGTATTTTTTTTTTCAAGTGAAGAAATTAAAATATTACTAGCAATAAAACTTCAGATAAAATCAAGTTTTTTTTTATCATAGTTACGTGGGATAGCAAGAGTTGCTACTATCCCATAAGTAAAGAGGCTTTGAGCGCAAATGGCTATTTAGATATCACTCTACGCATAGTGAATTACGGCTAATTAGACAGAGAGAGAGAGAGAGATGGAACGATAATTGAAAAGTGATTTTGCCAAATTGTAACTATGACAAAAAAACTTACTTTTACCTGGTAGAAATATCACTCTACGCATACTGAATTACGGCAATTAGATAGTGAGAGAGATAAAGCGAGAAAGAGATCGAATAATAATTGAAAAATGATTATGCCAAATTGTAACTATGACAAAAAAAACTTACTCTTACCTGAAGTTTTATTGCTAATAATATTTTAATTTATTCACTTGAAAAAAATAAGATTTTGTCGCAAATATAAAATTTTCAAAAATGATTTAAACGGTATTAGCTGTGGAATGCCATTGTTAACGATCCTGCCAAATATCTATAAGATAGATTGAAATACCTTCATTTAAAGCTCAACTTTGTAAAAACCGCTGTGCACTTACCCCACTCCACCTTAGTTTGTTATATTAATATTATTTATATACTGTAAATACTTAAGTACAATAGTTGGCAATCTTTTAACAATGGAAATCATAACGTCCTACTAAGCTATTCCGAAAATTATATTAGCATAGTAGGCACTACAGTAAACCAGGATGGCTATTCCAGTCTCCATTCCTTTTTCTTTCCAGAGAATGCGGATCCCATTGCTTGAAAAATTTATGTTAGAGATCCCTACCGGGTCCATCATAAATATTTCAAATCATTATTCGCGAAAGTTGACGGTTATATAATTGAAACTACTCGTTCCAACTGGAATAGTTTTTAAACTGAACGTAATTGCATATATTATAGAATCTCCAATGAATATATTGTAATGAGGTTTATTGATGACTACATTGTTTCTCGAGGTTTATAGTGACTCTAATCACCTTATTTAAGACTTCAGAATTTCATTTACATACATTTAAAATACTATATACAAAACTAACAATAACTCTTGAAGAACTACAGCAAAATATTGAACGGTATACAACAGTCTGTAAACATTCGCCAAGTAGTCATAAAATTTAAATTATAAACATCATATATTTTTTGTTTCTTTCTATTGTATATTTTCTCGTGTATATATAAATTTTTGTTTTATTTACATTTGTTGATTTTCACTGTTTTCTAAATTTTTCCTAATATTTTTAGACTAAAAGCTTTAATTTAATTCTGTTAAGCATGAATAGGCTTACCATTATTCTATTTACGCCAATCTAGGATAGAAACAAATTTCATCAGACGTATGATTTTACCGTGTCTTATTTTCGTATTTATATATTTATCAATATATGATATAATAAGTGCTGATTCACTATTTCATTAACAGTAAAGTCAATACAATAATACACTTTCTAAATTCAATCAGCACACATAAAAGTCATTCCATATTGAGTTGGAACTAAAGATTTTAAACAGTAAACAACTCTATTGGCTTGTATTGGCATGGATTTGACAGTGTACTTAGTTGATATATGTTTCGAACCTGCATTTCGAACAATGTTGCCAAACATTTCCCTCACAGTCGTCGATTTCACAACACTGACTTGACATCGACCTTGCTTGACATTAACGCTTGAAATATGTTTTGTACCAGGTTTTGTACATTGATGGTTTTGTATCTGCCTTTACAACAATGTTTCCAAATGTAGCCTACGTGGTTGATTTAATGCAGCAATGTCAAAAAATTAAACAAGTTTTAATCTAGAAAATGAGATGATTATTTTAAATCCCGGAAATTTTTCGATACATTTACTCATAAGGATAATACAGGTAGTCCTCGACTTCCGTTCTAACATCTTCGTCAAGTCGATTCTGATGTAAGTCGAGGACTTTTTTAATTCTTGATTTGTTTGATTTCTGTGAACAATGTTGCCAAACATTTCCCTCACAGTCGTCGATTTCACAACACTGACTTGACATCGACCTTGCTTGACATCAACGCTTGAAATATGTTTTGTACCAGGTTTTGTACATTGATGGTTTTGTATCTGCCTTTACAACAATGTTTCCAAATGTAGCCTACGTGGTTGATTTAATGCAGCAATGTCAAAAAATTAAACAAGTTTTAATCTAGAAAATGAGATGATTATTTTAAATCCCGGAAATTTTTCGATACATTTACTCATAAGGATAATACAGGTAGTCCTCGACTTACGACGGGATTCCGTTCTAACATCTTCATCAAGTCGATTCTGATGTAAGTCGAGGACTTTTTTAATTCTTGATTTGTTTGATTTCTGTTTTATTTTTTTAATTCTTGATTTGTTTGATATCTGTTTTAATATTTTCATAAAATAGGTTTCTGTTTAACTTAAAATGTATAAATTTATATAAACATTTATAAATTATTTATTAACACATTAAAATTAAATACATAAATACAAAATTAATTAAGAAAGAAAAATGTAAGAATTTAAGAAAATTTTAATCAGTAATTTGTTTCTCTTACTGGACATGATAGAGTTACGACGAGATACAAAAATTGCGACGAAAGAAACGAACACTTCGATTGCTGATTAGCAACTAATGTGCCAAAGGCTATGATAAGTTAGAAATGAGTAAACCACATTAGCGGCTATTGCGTATTGTTGAAAAGTTTTGCTTGCCTTTCAACAATACGCAATAGCCTAATGCGACGCTGCGATGCGTATACAAAAGCAATTTGATATATCTAAGTATATGCAGGCGGTAAAGTTGAATTAGAGAATTTTTAATAATAATTTTTGGCCGTCGTAAATGTAAATCATCGTATATACAAAAGCAATTTGATATATCTAAGTATATGTAGGCGGTAAAGTTGAATTAGAGAATTTTTAATAATAATTTTTGGCAGTCGTAAATGTAAATCATCGCAAGTCGAGGACTACCTATATACCAAAAATCAGGATTGCCCGGAAAATCTGGGACGAATCTGGACCCTAAGCATGAGAGTAAATCATCGCAAGTCGAGGACTACCTGTATACCAAAAATCAGGATTGCCCGGAAAATCTGGGACGAATCTGGACCCTAAGCATGAGATGATATGAGGGTTTCACATTAAGTGAGCTTAGTATAATGATCAGTAAATTCAGATAATTTTTCTCTGATTATATTAATCATTTTCATCAGTATAATTAAATACTACATCTGCGAGGGATCCCTCGCGAATGTTGAGAGGCTAGTATGTATTTGTATAATTTGTAGAATCACAATAAAATGAGTAAATGCAGTTATAAAACATGACGGATATTTTCAGAATATATGGTAATTTAAATTAATAATTTTCTTACTTAATACATACAGTTATGAGATAATATTTTAATCTGTTTAAACAAAATTTGTAACTTGAAAAAATGAGTAAATGCAGTTATAAAACATGACGGATATTTTCAGAATACTGTATATGGTAATTTAAATTAATAATTTTCTTAATACATACAGTTATGAGATAATATTTTAATCTGTTTAAACAAAATTTGTAACTTGATACTGTCTTTCAGTTATTTGATGTTTCTGAGTTACATTTTAATTGGATAACCATATATTATATTGGATTTAAAAATTTTTACACATTATAAATATAACATCACTCCTCTCTGTCGATAGAATTATTACAAAATTTATTTTATATTATAAAAATATATGCCGTACAGTATTTTGATTCTAATAATCATAGACATAAAATTATAAAAATTTAAAATTCAAAAATTGTAAAAAATAAACTTTTATAAATAAATTTATTTTATCTCATTGAATTGCTAAAATTGAACCATAATTCAACAATATAGCTTCAAATGAAAAAATTCTATCATTTTAATACTGGAAAACCTGTGCTAGATGGCGAATAAGTTTATACGAAAACCAAATTTTGAAAAAACCGGTTTTCGAATTCCAGAATCATATATAATAAAGGAACAAGCGTGTGGTGTCCATGTTTCTGCGCATGTGCGAACTCCTGCCGTTACTATTTTCTCTCGCTTCGAATCTTTAATCGCGTCTTTTAGAAAACTAAATCTCAATCTCATTATAAATTTTGCTTTAAATTATCATAGTTTATTTCCTATTTATGTTTGTATACTTTTTTTTTGTTATTTGACTTCATTTCTGTCTTTTTCGATCGAAAAATGTTGGTTGTTGCCCGGATCGAGAGTTCAGTTTGCATTTGGCGCGTTGAGGCTACATAAATGTTGCATTTAAATATTTAATTTATTTCAGAATTTAAATAATATTTTATTTATTTCAGAAATTATAATTTGTTATATTAA